>CAJVPJ010000233.1:0-33226 GCA_910592205.1 Paraglomus occultum | reverse complement strand
AGAATTGTCGGAAAAAGATATCAATAAAGCGAATGATCAATGAACAGACATGCTTCGGACAACAGCGTACCTAGGTGAAACCGTTTCTCTAGCGAAAGACAAACGTGCGGACAAAGGTGGAACGATCCAAATACATCGCAGCAATTATGATTATAGCAATGGAAAGGGTTATTATAAACGGGAGAGAAGGTATGATACAAAATCCATAATATAGGTATCCACATTAGTATATTTACCCTATGTACACACTATCTATGTCCCCAATGCCCGAGTCACAAAGTCGTTACCTGCTGGAGCCGCATGGTCGGCGGCGTGATGTTCGCAGCGGCAAATTTTTTCGTTATCTATGCTGCCAAATTCCTGACATTCACACAGGCGGCATTCTCGGCGAAACGTTCCGTCGCAGTCTTTCATTTTTTTTGAGAACGGTAAAAAAAATTTTTTTTGATCATCAATCGCAAGACCTTATTATAGTAGTCGCTTACTTTCAGAAAAACCCACAACACAATAAATATCTTTAAATAAGATAAACAAAACATATCAAACAATTACGCTTTGCGAAAAATGTTCACATTCACAAGCGAATTCTTCCTTGGAGTGTTAATTGGCTTTGTTTTTGGCATAATCTGTAATAGCCAACTCCACAATTAAGACTATGAAGTTCGGAAGTTACCAATAACGAAACCACCAGCGAACAAAATTTACTCGCCAGAAATCGAAACGTCGGGGAACGCTTTAAAACAATTATACGATAAGAGGATCCAAAATTTTCATTTAACAAAATGGCATTCGAGATTTATAAATTGCTTGAAGAAAAAGCTGTTGCGGCTTCTACAATACGAAATTTTTATTTTCGACGAACATTGCTCCGCGGAAAAAGACGATCGAAGCAATCCAACGTTGGATCGACGAAGGGGAAACGTAAACCACGCGGATGAAGAAATAGACAATAGTGATAATATTATTAATAACGGTAATAGTATAAAAGATAATAAAAATTTAAATTTTGGCACCGGAGTGACCAAAGAATAGGTTATACTCATAAATGGCTTTGGGTCCGAGTATTTTCCTCCCATGCAATCATTCTGGTGCTTTCGTATTATTTATATTTTCAAGAGCGCGCATTCAATAATCGAAATAATAAAATTTATGCTTACGAAAATTTTGCAATTGTGTCAAAATGGCGAAATATAATAGAGCAGTCTTATCGATCTTTCGTTGACAGTTGCTCGGTCAGTGAAAGCGTTGGTGGGAAGCTTGTTACGTTAACTTTATTTTCCTTACGTTTCTTCAAGTTTTTGTTTCTTTCTTGGTTTATCATGTGTTGGCGTTGGTGTTAATGCTCGTTAGTAGATAGTATAATAATAAAATTTTTAATGTGGACGGGACAGCAATCCGCGCGTTTTTTAACGTTTTTAGCTGAATTTAATCGCTTTCTGAAAAAAAAAATTGGGACAGCAATCCGCACGTTTTTAACGTTTAGGCGGATTAAACCGCCTTTTCATGTATCGATAAATTTTTGCGGATTGCTGTCCCGAAAGTATGCGTGATACGTTTTCAACTTCTGGTATCGTTTCTTTTGTAAGTAGGGTGGCAAATTGCTTTGCAAACACTACGTGTCTGTACCCGTGTAGATTGCTGTCCTGAAATTTTACTGCGAAGCAGGGCGCTCTGCAGTGGTACCACAGCCGATCTCGATGAGTCAAGAGCGTAACAGTCAGCAATCTTGTTCCATTCGCGATGGTCTTTGTAGCATGACGTAATGCTACTGATAATAATAAACCATACTAATTCTTTGCGATAGCGATAATAACACTAACAAGTCTTTACATCTAATAAAAATATTGCAATTGTCGTAATTGGTTTCTATAAATAAGAACAAGACATTTCGTTTCAATCAGGAGAAAGGGGTAATGTGGGAATTTACTGCGAATAAGCCACGCGGTATAATTTAATACAGACTGATCAAATGTCTGCGACTGTCAAACTCAACCAATATATTGTCTAGTATAATATAATAGCTTGACTGATAATAATAAGCCATACATGTGAAAACTAATTATTTACAATAGCGATAATAACATTAATAAGTCTTTACATCAATAGAAAAGCACATGACATAAGATCAGAGAAACGTTATTGATTAAAAATATTATCAGTCAGAAGATAATAACATGACATTGCAGTCATCATAATTGGTTCTATAATAATTATGAAACGTTTAGAGTTCCAGAGGAGTGTCTGGAATTCACTACGTATACTCCACGTGTATAATTTGATCATTACGATAGTGATGGGAGGCGTTCTACTTATTGGCTCTCGCATACTTTTTCGCCTACATTCTTTGCGAATTTTCACGTTAGTGGTTAAAAAATATTACGAATACACATCAAAAGGTAATCATAATAAACTTGTTTCAAAAATATATAATATGTAAAAGATATTACAGCCGAATTGTTGCTACAATTACTTTTATTATATAATTACATATCTCACTACGGAATTCAGTCACTCAGTCCAGATTTCCCAACCGAGGTACAACAACAACTTTAACCAATAAAAAACTTTTTTACAGAGTATATTCCAGAACAATTGCGATATTAGTCATAATGTGTTACACTAAAAAATATGACAATACCCTTATTAGTTGACAGTCGCAGACTCACACTCCTTTATTATATGCATACGTAACAACAATTATACTTGTATGCAAAAACAATGAATCAACTTGTTCAACTTGCGTTACGCGACTTTACTATTATGTCTTTATTACTCGTAAGTTGTTATCCTGATTACGAATCATTGCACAAAGTATCGATAGTATCGTTTTGATAAGAGCGTAGTCTTGATCGGGTCTGCCGTTTGTTGTAACTAGAAGTTTAGTTTTTCGGGGGGCTGTGCCCTGTTTGATTTATTAAGAACTTTACAGTGTTATATATAGGTCAATTGTATTTAAAAGATGAGGTAAAGTATAGATAATATAAAGTTTTAAGGAATCGACAGATATAAGTTATAGTTTGTTAGTTGCAATATCGGAAATTTTCTTAGTTGACCGTAAGGTTCTTTTTCGTGGTTGACGTGGTTTAGGTTTGGAGGGTTGTTCAACTGAGTTTTCTTTTGTTATTAATATTGGTTCAGTTTTGGAGTATTTGTGTTAGGTTCTGAGCTGTAGCAAGTGGAAGTTTAGAATGAGGCTAGTCCGCGATGCTAATTTAGAACTTGAAGAGCAAATTAATTTTTTAAATCAGAGAATTTAGATTTACAAAATAATATACCGCAGAATCATAATAACAATCGAAACATGGCAGGATATGAATTACCAAAGTTTTGTGTATTAACAGATCCGGAAGATTTTATTAGAGATTTCGCTGATGGTGTGAATGTGTAATTATGACCCAGGTACTGGACATAATATGCGAATGAGAATTCATGGAATTTTTGAAAATTGTCTCGAAGGCGATGCGAAAGATTGGTATGAGAGCAGGATTAAAAATAAAAATTGGGAATTACAAAACATTACTGCAAATATTCGGATTATGCCTAGCGTGCACACGTCATTTAGAACGTACATTCTGTTTCGAGTGTAAAGTGCCAAGACCAGGCGATTGGGCTACTGGCAACAAGTCATTAAATTCATTTTCATCATGTTATGTAAAGAATAAGTATACAACGAATAGAGTATTCGCTATTGACAGATGTCGAGAATGCACGAGAATTACTTCTAGCGGGGTTGTTTTCATGGCACTCATAGAGCAGTCCAATAGTATTATGCCAACATTCCTATTGTCTACCGAAATTGTAACTCGCGAATCGTAAATCAACAAAAATGTGCGTGGGAATAGTCCGCAGTCGGATACCAAAATCCGTTAAAACATCAGTCGGCGACAATACTAAAGACTGATGTTCACAATTATTACTCCGCAAGAGAGTTCACTCTATTCACTGACGTTACTCCATGAATTGGAACATTCTCCTAAAGCTATTTCTTTTATACTCGTGTGTTCGTGAAGTGGAGTCATGGTGGGATGAAAAGGTGTTATTGAGTGACGTAAATTCGTTAACCTTTTACCATGGCAAACGAACAGCAGGACGTCGAACCGCCCCAAGTTAGTGTTAATTTACAGTCGCTTAATTGAGAAGACGTCTTGTTTTATAGTCACTTAACTAGTCGTATTTATATACAAGTTCCGCAAATGTCATGTGTGCATGGAAAAGCGTGCCATGAATTTGTCCCAAGTGAGTTTGATTTTTTCATCTTCTCAACGAACGATCGTGTTTCCACGTTGCGACTAAGTTTTTCTTTGATTAGGCTCTATAACATGTCGGAACATCGGTACATACGGATATAATCCACAATGGAAGTGTCAAGCATCGTTACCAAGTCATCTTGGATTTGGGAGTCTTACTGTCAATTGTGAGGGTAAGGGAATGTGTATTAAACATTATCAAGATTTAAAGTTGCGATGAGCGAGTGCGATTCTCGTTATCATTATGCAGGTTACGATTATCCTGGCGATCCATACGTACTCAAAGGTAAATGTCACTATAATTATAAAGGGATTAGGTTATCATGAACTAACTATTGACGTATTATAGGAAGTTGTGGATTGCAATATTCTTTGTTGCGTATTGGCGGGTCAAAGAAAAGCGATCGTTTTTACGATGCGTATGGCTATTCTCAATCTAATCGTGCGTATTATTACATGACGTTATGGAAATCAGAGATGCGTATCTTAAACCAAATTAACCCTTGAATTTATTATAAATTCCAGAAATGTTTGGTTACATGATCTATGTACTGTTCTTCTGTGTGGTCGCGTTTACCGCGTATAACTTTATATTATCATTACGAAGAAGAGGTGGTCCTAATACTCCTTTCGTTCCCAGGTAAAGGTTTATAATATATCATCGATAGAAAGTGGTGACGCCATGTCTAAATTGGTCTATTGTTATTACTCCGGCAAGATCCGACAGTAATAATGCAAACAGCGAAAACCACCAACCAGCCGGAGGGGAGGGGCCTTCTCTAGCCAGCGGTGCGGGTAGGTACAATTGCGTTAACGGACGAAATTTTGTAGTAATAGTTTAATCATGGAACACTCCTTTGTACTTTTGTTTTATGATTATACCATTTGTTTACACGTTGGTTCTCTTTAGAATTTTCAAACTTGTTTCGAGGTAGATCTGGATTCTGGACTGGCGCTGGAGTTGGCGGTCTGTTTGGTTATCTCTTAGGAAGGCAGGCGGGTGAAGCGCGCAGACGATCAAGGTCGGTTGTAGGATCGTTAGTGATGAGCAATTGGACAGATAAGATTGTCTTTTTCAATGAATGTGCAATCTCAAAAAGCTAATCAAAATATTTTATCGCAGTTACAGAAGTAGAAGATTTCAGGGACCATCTTCTAGAACGTGGTCGTATAATTCTAATGATTTTCATGATTATTCTTACGATCATTATAATTTTGCTGACACTTCTGATTACGGTAGTTCTTTTGATTCGTATGATTCGGGTACTTACACTGCGACTGGGTATGCTGATACCGAAATTAGGTAGAAGCAGAAAGCGAAGAGTGGAGGGAAATGGTGAGCCCACGATTCGAAAACACAAACATTTTGCACACGCTTATTTCCGTTATGAGTCTGCGATCCTGGTTGATCATGATAATAAATGGAATAAGAAATTTGAGAGCGTAACTTGTTAAATTAGTTGCCTGCTTAGCCTGCACCATCATAGTACGAGAACTATTCCGGTGTTGTAGATAATGGGACTCTAAATTTACGTACTTACTGCTCAATGGTCAGGAAATTTTGTTGCAAATCTTCTGATAAAAAATGCAAAGCTTGCTTTTATTCAATTGCATGTAAATTTTCATTCTTCAACTCGACTACTTTATTCTCTTCTGGCTAACAACAATTTTTCCCAAGTCGTCTGCCTGTATTTGTAGCCGACCTTGTTGGCTTTAAAGTTCTAGCGTAGTCATAGACAAGTAATTTTATCTTTCACCCGTAAACAGTTGATATTATTTCAATCTTGTTGACTTGTATAGTATTGTTGAAAAAGAAAACACCATAACAACTATTGACTGTCATCTAACATATTACCAAATCCATAGTAATAGTACAAAATTTCGTCTTTGTATACACTTAAACCTTGTCGGGTCGGAACAAATGTATTCTAATTTCTTCATAATATAAGAGCGTTTTATGCTTGCAACAATTTTTATAGACTTTATTATGTATACGGATACTTATTACAAGAGTGCACGTTCGTTGTTAAGCCCGTTATTGTTAGTTAATTATTGTCACGGCTGATGCTGAAATCAGTATTTTCTTTTTCTTTCTTTTTTTAAATAAAATTTTATATCGAGCTTATTTGGATCGGGTCGGGAGATATACTCCTTTGTGTATTGTGGTTTATGATAAACCTTTTGTTTATTCACGTCAACTGAGTTTAGTGTATTCTTATCAGATCGTGTAAACACGCGTCTTTCATAACTCAAAAGAAAATATTCTGTAAATTATCAATATTTATTCAGATACATAATGGTATCAAAGCTGAAAACTATTGCAAAAAGGGCTTTTGTTATCGATATAATCACTATCACAAAAATCAGTTTATAAGCGTGGCCAATCAGACGTGTTAACCAGTGAAAACTATTTACTGTGTATGTTACGGAGGTTACACTGGTGATATTGTCCTTATTTACGGAAACAATTATGACAATCTCGATATGGTTAATCTAATAACCCTTTGTGTTTGCGATTGGTTGACAGTTGAAGATTTTCACACCCCTTATTGATAAATAACAAAATTTATCCTTATAAGGTTGTCCATTGGCAGTACCAATATGTCTGATATGTGTCATATAACACGTGAGCACGCGTTTACTCATGCATATATATATAGCCAGGCACTTCTTTCCATTGCACTTTACCACAGCTTTTCCTCCAAGCGTAAACACGTTAAATATACAAATCGTTATCACCACTTTCCCATATTACACGTACGCACATACGACTGTCTGCTACGACCCTCAAACAAGTCTTTGAGACAACGACTCGGTTTATCAGTTACGTGGCTGACGAAAGCGCGCGTCTACTCATTCAAACGTTTCCCTTTATCGTGCCTGTATTGCTTTACAAGTGCATCTCCTCTTAAAAGCGCAAATACTAAAAGTCAAACATACAACGCAGCAGACTATATCACTACTTTTCTATATTACGCACCGACGACGAGTCCGCACGACTCTCAACAAGTTTTTGAAACGACTCGGTTTATCTACTACGCGTTTTCCCATATAAACACGCACACAAGCACTTTTCTTCATATCGCGTGTGTTTGCTTCTCGACAGCCCTCTTCTTCAAAGCGCAAATACAGCGCTATCTAAGAGGCAAACAGACAGCGCAGCAAACGGTTTATCACTATTCTTCCATATTACACCCCATACGATTGTTTGCTACAACTTCAAACAAAGTCTTTGAAACGACGACTCGGTTTATCAATCACATAGCCGACGAAAGAGTTCGCGACGCGTCTACCCACTCACTCATACGTACATAAACGCTACTTTACAACAATCTCTCCTCCAAAACGCAAATGCAACATTATCTACAAGTCAAACATCAGCGCAGCAAACGTTTATCACCACTCCTCCATATGATCAGCTCTCGAATAGGCCTTTGAAATAACGATTACAGTTTACCAACCACGAAACCAATACACATACAGCATATGTCCAAACACGACTCTTTATTACAACAGATTTCTACATAATAGGTAAATTGTAGATAAACAATCAATCGCTAACTAACGGACTTTTGCTCTTTAAACTGGTTAACTAGGTAGCGACTCTTTTTTGTCTCTCAACTGGCGGACGGGCGCGGATCTGGATCGAGTGGCGGGTAGTTATCGGTGACGCCTCTCTGCTCACCCTTTCACCAGTGCTCGCCTGCGGTGAAGAGATCCTGGCACGGGTCTGATGAGTGGGTCATGGGGGATGCCTGGAACACTCTCAGACATCTCCTTTTTTTCTTTTCTCTTTTTTCTTACACAGCTTTTAGATGACGGGGAGAAGGTTTGGGGTAGGTATAAGGTAAGTGTCGCATTGTTTTACTTTATAAACTAACTCTATTTATTCCCTTTTTGCTTCTCTCCCCCTTTTTACTTTCCCTGATGGGTATGCCGGGTGATCGGATCCAATGGGACTCTGGTGGAGGTGGACGGGTTTGAGAGACCGATTCGATGATTACTTAGCTGTTTGTGAAGGATCTGTCCCTGAAGCTGGTTAGAGATAAAAGGTGAGTTTGCTGCTTGGCATGCCGGCTTAGAAGCAATAGTCTGTCGATTATTTATCTACCATAGCTTTAGAATATAATAAACAATTGTAATTATAAATTTAAAAAGTTTTTTTATTAACTTACAATTTCAATAATTGTAACATACAACGTACAAAAATGTAACATTGTATTGATATAATAAGAAACTTTAAACTAAGTTTGTCTTGTGCTTGGAAATTAAATTAAATTTGTCAGTAATTAAGGGCACGACTTTATTGTATTTATTTTTAAACAATTTTTACTTTACACGTTCTAATTACAAACACGTTACATTTACGCGTCGCAGGTAATATATATTAAATTATTTTACGATATTTTTGCTTTCTTTTTTGTAATTGCAATGCAAGCTCGTAACTGTTATTTCATGAATCTATTCAGAACAAACTCGATTCTTAGGCTTGTAAATTTCGTAATTTGTACTTTTTGTTCCAAGCTTATTTCTTTTCTTGGCATAATTTCTATAAATTTTTTCGAAAAAAAAAAACAGACTAGTATTAGCTGTTAAAATTGGTTCCAATAAAATATTACTACCAATAGATTCGATAGCAAACAAACTGGTTAGTGCTATGTCAAATACAAAATTTTACTACAATGAATTCTAAAATAACATGCGACAAACTATTAACGAAATAATCATCGTACGGCTAACAGATAATTAAGAGTAACTGAATGTTTTTGACCACAAGCTCAGAATAATGTAATTTTGGATGCCAGCTGCCATACGGACAAAAGTGAATATACTATACAAAAAAAACTACTAAATAAAAAACAAAATAATGAGCCAGCATGGCACAAAAAAATAATTACATGAAAAATTTTGCGGCAAAATTTAGTCAATCAGCTTTAAATCGACGGATCAAAAGATGTAACTAACGCAGTAGCCTGTTAATCTCTGTGTACTATCGAGTCAATGGTCACGAAAGAGCATACGCACCAATGAGTCTAGTTCTGATCGTACATACTAATTTCAGATAAATATTCTCGAGATTTATTACCGCTGAATTACGTCGCTAGTTATCATTGGGGTCTTAATAAGAAAGATGACGCGTTGAGAAAGTAATAATTAATTATCGTAATAACATCGCGGGACAAGTATTACGATTAACGTTCTGTTATACGAATTAATGCTTTAAAAATATAACGAATTATGCAGGAAAAAATTATATAATTGCAGAGTAATAGCTCGTTTATTGATAAGATAAGAAATAAAACATAAAGGTATCGATAAATAATATTGCGAAATCTGGCAAACACACCGATGCTCTACGCTGTTTATAGAAGCAGAACGTGGGTAATTGTTATTAATGTAGATTTTATATTTGAATATTTACCTTTTGAGCTCTCGCTACATGCCAAAAAAGTCTTCGTTGCTCCACTTTACGTTAACTTTGCTTAGACCTGAAAACGCTTACTTTTAAACATTAAAATCTTTCTTCAGTTACTCTTGATTAACGCCAGTTTTTTTTTGTTTTTTTAGAATGTGAATATAAACTGCTTCAAAATGTCTTATTATTATGGCAGTAAAGGTGCTTTATTTGTAGCCTTTGGGTGTTTGCTTAGGAGCATGTTAAAATACATTTCGCCTATTAACACTCATGCAAAGCGTCGTATAACAGATTCTCGTTTAGTTTGTTGAGACAACTGAATGAAACAAGCGGTAACAATTAAAAAGTTGTTCACGAATAGAACTGTTCAGAGTTTTCGTTTATTACAGCAACTGTTTTGGAGAGATAAGCAATGCATTATGGGTAAAGCGAGAGAATGCGAAATCTGAGACTATTCTGTTAGCGGGCTACTAAAGTTTCCCTTATACACTTTGAAATACAACTTGCTACTACCAAAAGTTTATGCACGCACCAACTGTCTTGGCTGTCAGTAATATATAACATTTACATTACCATGCCATGTAAGCTTCCCATTACTATTACAGTACCTTGCGAAACAAGTTGCATTACTAGCCACAAAGAGTCACAAAGAAATGGTTTTCGCTTACCTCTTCCGTCATGTTATAATAGTGTCTTAGTATTGGGACGTAATATGATATTAATATGTATATTCTAACGGTCTGTTTTATAGAAGACGCTAGAATCCCAAGTCAGCAACCAAGAAGAATCCTGTGCTTATAAAATTTACATGCATGCTAAATGTAACTGTTATGCAAAAAATTGACGTGGAATATCAAGTATTATGTTGACGTTGACTTCTCGATCATGTGAATTTTGAATGATCGATATAAATTGTGTAAACTTCTCTTATCAATCTATCATCTACATTTATGATATCTTTATCGCTAAAGATACACATCGTCTACTTGTAATAATTAACTATCATTCGAATGAATCTATCAAATTTCTCATTCATTCTCGATCATGTGAATTTTGAAGTGTTTCCCGGATATAGTAATGAAATCGAGTGATCAACACAAATTATGCGTAACTTCTTATCACATTTCTACTGACATTTTCAACATTATTGGTTATTAGTGCATGATAATCATCATGCGGATTACTTTTATGGTCGTACAACATTGAAATGATGTCTGAATTTCTTCTTAAAACAATGCCTGTCAATTCTCCCAGAACAGAGAGCGAACAAGTCGACCCGATCAGTGCGCCTCTGAACGTCGGTCCTTCAACTCAAAAGACTCTCAAACCCATAACTGAGAAAAAATTAGCCAAGTTTCAAGAAGAACAGAAAAAGACTGGGGTCGTATATTTATCTCGAATACCGCCTTTCATGAAACCTCAAAAAGTGCGTTACCTGTTACAAGCATACGGAGAAATAGGAAGGATATACCTGGCACCTGAAGGTATTGTTAGACGTGTGCGAGCAGATTTTTAGTTACTAAGCATTGTAGTATTATGCTAATGTTCAATCTCTTTTAAGATCAAAGGATTCGACAAAGACGAAAAAAGTTTGGCGGAAATGGAAAGAAAAATTACACTGAAGGTTGGGTAGAGTTTTTGGACAAGAATGTTGCGAAAGTTGTAGCGAATACGTTGAATGCTAAACCAATTGGTAAGTTGGTGCTTGAATTTGATGGCAGTCTGTAAATCTGTATCTAAAATAGACTACTTGGCTAAAGGCGGGAAGAAACGTTTTTATTATCACGATGACTTGTGGAATATCAAATATTTACCAGGATTTAAATGGGATCATTTGACAGGGCAGCTAGGTAGATTTCAAATTTTGATACTTGTCAGTTTCATGGGAATTGATACGTAGCCCTTGAATCTAATTCCTATATGTCTATTCAATTAATGTAGCATACGAAAAGGCAGCGAGAGCCAAGCGACTTCAAATGGAAATTTCACAGGGGAGGCGAGAGAATAAGGACTATATTAAGAAAGTCGAGAGATCGAAAATATTGGCCAGAAAACGAGAAAGAGCGGAAAAGAAAGGGAAAGAGAAAGAGAAGGAGAAAGATAAAGTGGAAAGGAAAGAGGAAGAGGAAGGGCAAGAAGAAGGCAACGAGGATGTAATATCTATGACTTTGTAACCACCAATATAACGAAATATGCAATTGAACAATACAATGAATCGACACAAGTTTTGACTAGTAAAGACGGCAGATCGAGGATAGGTCTTGGTAAATTACACACATTGAGCTTTAAAACTTAAGATTATATTTAAAGACAATTGAATGTCTGAGTGACATACCCGAAGAATATAAACCCATTAACAATAGACACAATGTGTCAAGAATTAATTCAAAGCTGCAATTCATTATCAGATGTAATGGAGTCTGCTGATCAGCAATATCCAGTTGATAAAGTATTAGTGTAGAAGACTTCTTTTAGATTAATTGAAATAAATAATAAGAGTCGCTGGAAATTAAACCGTCTTAATTGACGCGACAGTGACAAAAGTTCACGCCGATCTGTTAACATGATTCATTGCGGACCTAACCTTGTTTGAACATAGACCCAACGAGCATGATTAACCTTCCATTATCAACTGACTTGGATCTCAGCTTCTACTTTGAGAATTAACATCGAAAACATTTCTTGGAAATGCTCATAAATTATGTTTCGTATAGTGCGATTCAAGGTTACGCTGACTGACCAGTAATTACTCTACTGAAGTCATCTGGGTTGCATAAGGCAGTATTCATATAATATATATGTACCCACATCAGGTACAAGTCTGATCGTGTCGCGTAAAATGATAAAAGTGCAAGATCTCTAAGTGGTTACGTTCTGACGTAATTGAGAAAACATCAAGCATGGTCTCAACTTAGACGTCTTGTATGACGCCTGCCATCTCGATATTTCTCGCAGCACTTTGTGACCCTTCCACCAAACATGTCACCACATAATACGGTATTCAGCTGGATTGTGGAGCAGACGTTGTCTTCACCTTCTTCTACCTCCTCCAGACAGCCCAAGCGGACTATAGTTTTAATAAGTCACATTTGCAATCATTTACCGTGTATGGACCCTCTGAAACTATCTACCACACCAATATTTGAATCTTCTTTTCTTTTAACGAGAATGAAGGAAGGAAGATCGTCGAACCTTTTATTAACTCGGCAGAAAAAGCAAGCTTACGAATTTTTTGTCAAAAACGAATTCATAATTTTTTCAAAAATAGTAGAAAAATTCGCGGCAAAGATCGTAGTGACGCGGATCTTTTATGTTAAAACTTCGTAATAGAAAAATATTAAAAAATTTTTTATTTCATGGTAATCATAAGACCAATCCTGCTAATTTTAAAAGGAACAGATTTGCCCATGGAATTGTGCCCAAGATGTGGCTTGTGAAGTCATCGGGTGAGTTGATCATGAGATTGATTATGAGAAGAACAATTCGACTTTAAGGAAAGCATTGACAAAGAATAGTTGGCGATGGGATGATAAAAAAGTACTTGGCGATAAAGAGAATTTTAGCACGCCACAAAAATCACTTGAGTTGGAAGAGACTGAGAAGGAAATAAGAAAAGATATTAGAAAGCGAAGATGAGTATAAGACAAAGTTCTGGGAACTCAGTAAGGGCAGAAGAGAAAAGAAACAAGTAAAAATTTTGTATTCTATTATCTGTATAGAATTTATGATCTTTTTTATTTACAGAATTTAATGACGAAAAAATTATGAAGAACTAAAATAAGAGTATGTGGATATAACGATTTACGCAGTCGGTAGTGTGGCATGGGGAATAATTTCTCGCAAAATTTAAATCACATCAAAAAGAAAGATAAACTCTTCCCTTAGTTGGTAAACAGTCTGTTTGCTCAAAGGGTGGTATTGCTCAGAAACGTGATTATGATCATCGATTTGTGACTACAAACATTCTAAAAAAATGTAATTACTCCACCAACCAATCTTAGTTGGACGTCCACAGGAAAATAACTAGTCTTGAATTTGTCCTTGAACTTCGAGTTAGTGAAAACATCCTTGACCTCTATGACAGAAGTTCTTCACCTTGAAAGGTCATGCGTTGCTAGGTTCCTGCCGATTTGGTAGAGGCTTTATTATTTCGTATACCATTTGCAAACTTTATATATTATTCATGTTATCTTTGTGAATAGAAGAGATAATGTCGATTCTGGATAAAGTATACAATCGCTTGACCTTAACGTAGCAATATCTTCTTTTTTTTCAACAAACTGATAAGAACGAGAGGGCATTCTGCCGTTGTGAACAGTAAATTGTGGAATGATCTAAAACCTAATACTAATGTTCTTCGACTCCAACTCGGCCAAAATAGCTTCCAATCATATATTGGGAACTTTTTTTCTCGTAAAAAAGTTTGCGCCATCAATCAATAAATCAATCTCTTTGTTTCCCCCATTGTCACTCACTTTCGATGTCTCCAATAATTAGCCCTCAAGGTCCACTTGCTCTGCCACCGATCTACCTTGCATTCATTGCCGCTTTGAAGGAATTGTAGTCTCGGACGCCTTGACACCTTTATCAGTCCATGCACAATGTAACTTTTTATCGAGTGTTAGATGCCATATAGTTTCATGTAATGCGTGCAGTGTAGTTCTGTTGCGGTGTTCTCTAAACAGAACGAGTCGCATACAAACATTTGATTATGTTGTAAATCTAATAGTTTACTATATGCAATCCAACAGCTTACATCGCATCGAATTCCTTCAAGACGCACGCCCTGTCAGGTTAGCTACACAGTTTGTCGGTAATGGAAAATATGGCGTTATGGCGTATTCCATGCTATGAATCACCTCATCCTCATTCATGCACCAATTACCATTACATTGACATTCATCCACTCTCCCCTCTGCCAAGGTGACCGAGTTTCAAAAGAATTTCTGTTTAAATGTCGCGTAAATTACCACGATAGCACAATATTGAAATTATCGATGCTGATTGGCATATAACAAACGTCAGAATATTGTTGAGTTCGACGAATCAGAATCTTTTCCGATAGACAAGGCACCCATTCTCTTTGGGCAACACAAGTGGTTGCATCGGTTCTCCTTAAACTTTGGAAGTTGCTCCCCATCCACGTAAACAATCTCCTGCAAAGTTCGCTTGTTGTCCTTGAATAGATTTACATCGCTTACACTGAACTTTTCCATAAGACACTTTTATATTAATGGCAACTACTATGGATTTTGCGGACGTTGATGGGTGGATCCAACATCTTATGCAATGCAAGCAACTACCCGAAGCTGATGTGAAAAGATTGTGCGATAAGGTATTTTCATCAAGAAAAGCTGCTGAAAATAGTGGCTACTGTATACGGTGAAAAAGACCCTTTTTCCTATGCGACAACGGTAGTTTTTCATTTTGTTAACTCGTTCCTTGCTCACGTGTTACATAGGCACGCGAAATACTTATGGAAGAGTCAAATGTACAGCCTGTCCGTTGTCCTGTAACAGTGTGTGGTGATATCCACGGGCAGTTTCATGACTTAATGGAACTTTTCCGTATCGGAGGCAACTCACCTGACACAAATTATCTGTTTATGGGAGATTACGTTGACCGCGGTTATTATTCCGTCGAAACGGTTACTCTGCTCGTTGCTTTGAAAGTCCGATATAGAGATCGCGTTACTATTCTTCGGGGTAATCACGAATCTCGACAGATAACTCAAGTTTACGGGTTTTATGACGAGTGCTTAAGAAAATACGGAAATGCAAATGTGTGGAAATTCTTTACAGATCTTTTTGACTATTTACCGCTAACTGCATTAATTGATGAACAGGTTTGTTACTGAAACTTGTTTTTTTTTTCGGATACAAAGTGTTAATTTTATTGCTAATGTTATTTAAACCATTTTTCGTTGTACAATTCAGATATTCTGTCTTCATGGTGGTTTATCTCCGTCAATCGATACGCTCGATCATATTAGAGCATTAGATAGGATCCAAGAGGTACCTCATGAGGGTCCTATGTGCGATTTGCTATGGTCAGACCCTGATGACCGCTGTGGATGGGGAATATCTCCCAGAGGAGCAGGTTACACATTTGGGCAGGATATATCGGAAGCATTTAATCATAATAATGGATTGAATTTAATTGCGAGAGCTCATCAATTGGTTATGGAGGTAGGGAGCATTGGTGGTTGAGATGATCATTGAACAAAGAACATACAAAGAACATACATAGTTGGGGTTTCCGTGAATACGAGTCTGCGCTATTAATGTAAGGAGCGAGTCGATTTATTGATCATGATTTTTATGGATTTGGTTCAGGGATATAATTGGTCTCAAGATCGTAACGTGGTCACTATTTTCAGTGCTCCCAATTACTGTTATCGCTGTGGCAACCAAGCAGCTATTATGGAGATAGACGAACATTTGAAATATACATAGTTTGTATTTTTGCTGCGTTATCTGTCATGCTTTGTTTCAATATTTAATATTATAACTAATACGTGTTTAACACCACAGCTTGCAGTTCGATCCTGCTCCGAGAAGAGGCGAACCGCATGTATCTCGGCGAACGCCCGACTATTTCCTGTAGGTAGGTCCAACGCGGACAGGCATTGTCCAACGCTTTTAAACTATCTCGTCATATTGGACCTCCTCCTCCCGACATATAGACTATCCTCCAGATTTTCTATTAAGCCAATTACGTTAATTAAAACATATCTTAGACAACAAACTCTGAAAAACGTCATGTTACCTTCTACAGAGAGGGGACAAAAGTATTGCACAATTTTATATTTAAGATACTGAAAATTTTTTATATGTAATAAAAAACCCAACTTTTGTACCATCTCTACTGTAAATGGAACGTTCGTTTTGATTGAATAAAACATGTTATGACCACAAAAAAAAAACACTTTTGCATAAATGGGTTTTGACAACAAGTTTACTGCTTTTAAAAAAGGGCATACTTGCAACGAATATGGGTTACAATGATGCGGATGTCATCGTGCAACGGTTCAATCAGGGAAAAACAATCAGGTCAACCTGCTGTTTGAGCACACCGTGCGAAACACAACTCCCCTTTGGCAACAGTCTCTTTCTCCCTTGCTGCGTTCTCGCTTATTCCCGAGTATAACTGTTTGCTACTTTAAAGAATAAGTACTCGTTGTAATTGCAAGGCTGGAAGAAAAGAGCCTTCATCTCTGCTTGTCAATTGTTAGGGCACGAAATAAAATTCTCGCATTCGTTCATTATTGGCAGAACGAACACACTAAGACGTTATTCAGTACATTCCCAGTGGTTAAAAAATTAAATTGCGTACTTGGGTATGTTGCCAAATATCCATAACAATGTTGGATTGACGTGTGGCGGTGGCGGGCGGCTCGCTATTTACAAAAGAAGTTAATTTGGCGCTCATCAGCCATCACATGATTGCATACATGTCCGTTTTAGTGTAGACGTTATTTTGCAACTCTGTCCGCAGCGACGCGACTATTTATTCACAATTATGTTACATTGAATTATGCGTCAGTCGGAAGAATTTCACAATTGTCGCGGTTTCGTCTTTTATGTCGCGCAGATGTGGAGGTACTGGAATAACACTCAATCCCGGATATATGTGGATGGTTCAAAAGTTCTTGCTGCCTAGAATTTGTTTCGAAAAGTTACACACAATAGTGTAAAACTAATTTGAACCAATTTCTTCAAAATAATCTCTTCCATATTTATACATTTTTGTAGCCTTTTTCACCAACTTTCAAAATTAAACTTTCCCCCTACCATCACTGAACAGTCAAATATCTCAACGTCAAGCTAGTTATATATCACACTCACGCAACTTGAATAATTCAACTCTAACAACAATAATCGAGAAACCCCAGTTTTTTTAGCTAGCTTTATTTCATAGAGTTATTAACACATATTTAACTTGTAGCTTGACTATCAGCTGACACATTAATGTGTCAGATCAATTCCGGTATTCTTTAGTTCCTGGAAAATCACAATCAACTACAACGACGACTTTATCAGGAGGAAAAAACCAATATCTGACACCAAACTCTTTCACAAATAAAGAAAACAAACTTCTCACTCTCAACATTCCGAAACGCAATGACACACTATACGTTACTTGTCACATCTATAATATTTGCTTGTATTGCAATTCATCTAATGCTCATGCTCGCAGCAAAAGAAAGCTAGTTCTATGAAACTAATAAAGTCTCAAGACTTTGCCAACACTAGCTCAAGAAACGCATAAAAGTCTTTTTATCTTCTTGTTCGAGGTAAAGTTATACTATTAGTCTTTCTTCACAAAAAGAACGTTACCAAATGTATGGAGTCTAGAATTCGAAAACAGCAACAAATAACAGCTGTTTTTAAATAAAAAAATTAATCGTTATAAATGTTGACTGTTTACTGTATTACAGTGGTCACCATTGTCAAATACCACAGTGCTGGACTTGCATGTTGATCACTCACATGCATATACTCTCAAACCGTTTTCGTGTAACTATTGTAATGTTAATTAATTTGAGCGCGATTAAAAGTTTGTTACTGACCATGTAATCGTGTTAATTCACAATGGTTGGTGTAGCACAAAATCAACTAAGGTAGCTAATTAAATTTTGGAAGGACTTTGCTTAATGACACGACTGTGGCTTGTGTAAACTTAGTGGTATTTTATTTTTAGCTACGTCGTGTAAATGACTAGCAGGAAAATTTACTTAAAAGTATAACGTTTTCAGGTTTGTATATATAAGATAAAACTAATTCATGTTTACACATCAAATCCATCATAAATTACAGCATACTCAGAAATATTATAAAAACAAACAGGCACCTTATATTTTAACTGAAAATATTAAAGTCCGCTATAATACTTAGTCAACATTCCGTCCTAGCGCGAAATGCTGTCTGTTTGAAAACAAGTATTTAGCTTTTGATCGCAAAGACAGTGAGTACATGCTCTAATTTTTTGAAATAAAATTATTCAATTTTTTACGCTAAACACTGAACTATATGGAGCTTTGAGACATTAGGAAAAGTGCACATCGACCACTTGCTAAAAGAGTACCGGAAATATTTTTTTACAGAATTCAGTGTACTACCAGCTTCCTCATCAAGCTGGTCCGGTCTTCTCTTTATGTTAAAGTTAATTGCTATGGTTGTTTTTATCGGCCCATTAATCCAAAATTAAGCGTTGGTCCCATTGACATTGGATTAATGAGGTTGGCTATGCAATGAAATCTCTATTATACCGGTCGGATCCGGTTTCGGCCTAGCTGAATTGGTGATGTAATTGAAGCAAAAGACATTTTGAACGTTAGTTGCTTTGCTGCTTTCAAAAGTATGGGCCAAATTTTTATGCGCAAACTTCAAATTGGACATCGCAGATAGCAACCCTGTCTGGCGATTAATCTAAATTATGGCCAATTACAACAAAACTGCCCATCGCATTTAATTTAAAAATAATGTATCTTTATTTTTATGATCAAGTCTAGTCAACCCTTCGCTAGTCGAACCCCAAAAAATGAAACCAAAAATAACTTCAAGGCAACGGCTGTAAAAGTAAGCAATTTTAAATCTAGTGTGCTGGAGGTAGGGAATAGTCAGTAATTTAATTTTCTTTAATTTTGTTCTGTAATATCAAATATGGCATAAGTTTTCCATTTTACTACATTTTTGCATATTAATATTACAGAATTTATTAATTGGCGTTGTACAGTAGTTGACACTTACATTCAAAATTATTTAAATGGGCACCGAATTAAATGGAGAAAAGCTAACAGTTGTATATAAAAAATTCGACTTTTCGCTAAATTAAGTGCGTTTTGTTTAATAAACGAGTCGTTTTTTATACTCTGGCAACATCGGTGTTATGACCCGTTTCGGGATTGTCACATTAGAATAATCTCTTGCACCAATAAGTGCAAAATTTATCACTAATTGCTATATCGATTAGGGATATTCGTACTCTCGTAAATATAATTGCATTTTAGGATAACGCAACACGTAAGCTTTCGAGTTATTAAGTAGTGCTAGTGTCTAATAATCGACAGAACGTTGTGAACAGCAAAGCCTAATTTACAAGCCATGTATTATTATCGTCTTTAACTATAAGTAGAAGAAAAATTACAATGACTCGGCCACAAGTTTCATAATAGTGCAAATCATTGCCATCGATTAGTGCGATAACCATGTTTTAAAAAATACATTTTAAAAATTTCACTACACATTCTATATGCCTAACTATAGAACGGTACTGTTCACAGCAAAGTCGGTATAAAAATAATTTTAAAAAAAGAGTATAAAGTCGACAATGAGGCACGCATTATTTTGCGTGATTTAACCCAATTTCTTGGTGCTAAATTTAGAACGAACAAATCTAGACCAATAACAGTTTTACAACGATGATTTCACATCATCCAACCAATAGGATAATGGTTACACAGCGTTTACTCATTGTTATCCCATTCTGATCAGATGCACGGCGCAACCGTACATTATAAAAGGCAAATTCTGCTCCTCGTATCAGTATTACTACTTTGAACAATGACAACGTTAGAACCGATCACGCTTATTCGCAATAACAAGTTTATTGAAGTCGAAGAGAACTTCGTATCTCACGAAAAGGGCACGAAGAACCGTGCTTCTTTCCAAATTGACAATCTAAAGGTATGTCTTAATACATTAAGCGGATATAGTCACTTCAGTAATACACAAGCAAGAATACCAGTGGAATTGCACCTTAGGGACCGGTTGATTCCATATCGTTAATAACCGCTCTCTTTCCGGAAGAAAGACACCAATATGATGTGAATGTTACTGAATACAACGGACAGTCAGCCAAGGTATAACATTTCTGCCAATGTCTTTGCAAAGGCGTTTTTTTTGCTTGACTTTAAAGCAGCTTCTTTTCGCTCAATATACTTATTCTGTTACTGCAAAGATCAAGATAGAGTTCGCCGATGAGTCACACGAGAATCTTATAAATCACATACGAAACAAGGAGAGCGTCCTGAATTCAGTTTCGCACAACGGTATCTCTGATTGGATTCCCATAGACTCAGTGTCGCTTGGAATTATTTATTCGTCTAACGATAACGGCAAAGAAAAAGAAGTAAAGCTTGAAGATGAAGAAGAAGAAGACAAAAAAGTAAAGCTTGAAGATGAAGAAGAAGACGAGGAAGAGGAAGATCCCTATTCGATTATTTACGTAGATGAAACGGATTCGGATGCGTGCGACATCGAGTGGTTGGATAGGAAAATACATGAACTGTCATGCGTCTTCCAGAAGAGTATCGACATCCCACAGGACATCTTAGAAGGTTTATTTCACTCACTTTTTCCAAGGCGTCACACCAAAATAGAGTTACTCGAAGCAGGAGTTATTTTATTTTCCGCACTGAATACCAACGCTAGAGTAAAAAACAAAATCATACGGCAAATAATGAAGAAAGTTACTGTTCTTGTTAGCACAGGGACGCTATCCGCAAATAAAGTGGTTCGTTATCTATATTTATTTTCGGGTCTCGTTTAATGCGTCACTCTATGAAACTCAGACATGTTCTACCACAAACTTTCAAATGTTAGGCAATCGATCTTACGTTAAATTTGATGTTGAACATATGGAATCTTATCGGGACTATAAAAAGTATTAATACTGCCTACGAACTATTGAAGAACAACGACTCTGCCTTTAAAGAAATTCTATCGGCACATAAGAAACATTTCACAATCTACATAGATCATCTTAACTCCTTGATATCAGTTATCATTAATGTCTTGTCGGAAAAGAAATACGATCTTTTGGGAGGTTGTAGTAACTCTATTATTCTTCCATGGGGCAAATTAACTTTTTAGGGGGTGCATAATAACCTTGTTCTCGCATTGCAGATCGGTTAACTCTTTTCGTAAAGGGTGTGGAAGATTTGATGAAACAAACAGAATTTATTTCGGTCAAGTGTGATGAGCATTTGAAAAACCTGGAAGAATCTGCTGCGGGGATGACGGGAATGACCATTTTACATACAGGGTATGCGGTTTATGATTATATTGACATTCAGCAGATTTCATATGATAATGCTCGCTAACCGACTTTCTTGAATCAAGGATTGCATTATTTGAGGTTTGGTATGGCCTCACTCGATATAGAAGACGAACCGCTTGGCAGGTAAAGTTCTGTCGACAATCCCGCCTGTTGTTCATCATCATCATCACCATTATTATTAAAAATCCCCTCCTTCTCTTCTTGACGCATATAGAGACTTGCAGACCTGGCTATATTTGGAGCCAACACCTATGCTGCGCATGCAGCATATAATGCAAGCCAAAAACTCGGAGACGCAGCCAAATATCAATCAGTAACGCTAAAACGTTTCCAACAATTTCACGCTGCCTTAACAAAGATGTCAAGTACTGGCAAGATTGTATTGACTTTTGACCATGACGAGATTGATGAACAGAGCGATATTTTAGTTGAAGAATTTCGGGAATTCAAAACCGAGCTTTGCAAAATGGAGAAAATCTTCGGGGACGTCTAATTATGTTTTATTATCTTCCTATCATTATATCAAAGGTTGTCATGCATATTATAATTGATGTATAATAAAAACCTAGAACTACGTGTCACAATGTATGAGACGATCCCCTACCAGATGATATTCAAATGTTCTAAGTGTCACTCGAGGTCTTGGCATATTCTTCTATCAACTGTCGTTGTTTCGGTGTCAATTTCCTAAAATTTCAAATTGCATAGTTAACTTTTCCATCCTGACGTCAAATATAAGACAGTCCCTGATCTCAACTATTATCCAAGATTAGAATTTAGTAAGCTCATCTTTTCACGTACTTTGGTACTGTCACCTTAAATGCGACTATTTGATCTCCACGAGACTGCGTGTTGACCTTACGAACACCTCGCCCTTTCAATACAGCCTGCTGACCAGGCTGCGTTCCCGACGGGACTTTAACTTCTACGTCACCATCAACTGTCGGTATGCGAATGTATCCTCCCAGTATTGCTGTATGAAATGGGACTTCGGCATCTACTAATATGGTAGAACCCTGACGTTTGAATATGCTCGAAGGTCTTATTTGGATTCTTACGTACAAATTCCCCGGCGGGCCATCTACATCTAATGGAACATCGCCTTCCCGGGCAATTTTTATGCTCATCCCGTCATCCACTCCTAATAACGATAGTGACAAGTTATAGTCAGGCAATTACGGGCGACAATACAGAAAGCAAGGTATAAGACGCGATGTCCGTGTTCAGTTACCTGCAGGAATATCCACGAATATTGATTTTTTCTCTCTTACTCTTCCAAGACCGTTGCACACAAGACATTTGTTATCCGGGCGTATTCTGCGACCTTTGCCTCTACAATCTTTACACGTACTTTGCATATGAAATCCGCTGGCGACGGCAGTCCACTGTAGACCTGTACCGCCGCATGTAGAGCATTTTTCTGGTTTCTGCGCGTTCTTTGTTCCGAACCCTTTACAATTTGTGCAAAGGGCGACGTGCTCGATAGTAATCTCCCGTCGTCCTCCCTTAACAGCTTCCATAAATGGAACCGTTATGACTGTCTAAAAGAGTGGCCCGAAACCATAGTCACAAAAATTGTTAGAGTCAAGCAAACAATGTTGAGAAGAACTTTAGGAGAAAAAAATATGCAAGCATCACCTCAATATCATCTCCTCTCGCAAATGCACCTCTGTTGAATGTATTACCAGTAGCACCAAAGAATTGGTTCATAAAGTCTTCCGGTCCAAATCCTGCAAAGTTTCCAAAATTAGCACCCGGGAAACCCCCTGCTCCTGTTGGCCCATCGCCTGTTTTATAACCCGAATATTGATTAATAGTTTATACCATAACCATTACATAAAATCTAGCATCATTACTCTAATGGCGTGACACACCAGTAAACGAAGATCCAAATTGATCATATTGCGCTCGCTTTTCTTCATCCGAGAGTACCTGGATCAAAACTCGTTATTAGTACCCAATGCACGTCAAACGGAATACTCAGCTTGGGAACGAACAGTATCACAAACACATACACCATAAGCTTCTTGAATCTGTACAAACTTTTCTTTTGCATCAGGGCTTTTGTTCGTGTCTGGATGATATTTCTTGGCAAGCTACAAAACGTATCCACATCGTTAGATTCTACTAAACGAGAAAACAAATCAAGCCGATAATTTTGAATACATGCGGAATAATAAGCTTTCTTGATGTCCGATTGAGACGCGTTTCTTGGTACTCCTAAGATTTCGTAGAAATCGTTTTTGGCCGCAGCATTTGCTGATCATAGAAGCGTTCTATAGATCAGACCCGAAATGCATATATATAACGAAGGCGCATAAACATCGGAAAGATACCTGATCCATGAAAGGATCGCTGCACGCGAGAAGCAAATTCGGTTTAACCTTGGTGTCGTAAATCAGGATCATCATCAACAATAAAGACTTGAGACAATCTAATAACCAACATTAAAATTTACACTTACAGTCTGAGCATAAGCGGATGATATCCTTAATACGTGAGAGCATTCTGAATATTTGACAGGAAAATGTCATATTATATGTTAGTCTAGTAAAACAAGGAGCGTCCGTATTTACTGGATCATAATCCCCATAAATCCTACGTGCAAAGTTCAATTGTCGTAAGGTTCCGTGACGGGCCTGTTGGTTGATCAAAGTGCAAGTTGAATGAAAAAAATGTCGAGCAGTGGCTCTTTGGAACAAGTGTTGTGTTGTAATCGAGCGCTGGAAGCCCGTGTGGATCGTCGTATGACATATCGAGGCTACGCAACATAGTCCGAGTCGAAGAGCGTTTTGTGTTGGTATCATCTTAAAGGCAATAAAGACTAATCGAAAAATTTGAATTCGAATACAGTAATTAGCAAAATTTCAATTATAGATGATCATGACACGAAAAAATTTTGTGATTCATCGGACGGATCTTTAAGGGAAACTTTCGGAAGAATTTCACGGAATTTATATGTAAAATGCTTACGTATGCAGGGGTATCTCTATCTAGTACTGGGGTCTCCTTAATGCAAACCTTTTGCAAAAATGGCAAAATGGTCTTTGCCGCAAAAGTCAATGAATCGACTCTATATTTTCCCCGAAAAAGCGGGAGTCGCGTGACCAGTAAAGGGTTGGATCAAAGTTCGATCTGCGAGACAGTTACACGAAACCAAGCGTGACTATATTATATAAACCAACTTGCAAAACCTATCTCCCCCACTCGGTTCTCACGAGAAAATGTTGCGTTCGCCCACCATCACGCAAAACACATTGCCAGTGCCGACTGTTCCCGTTTCAGTTCATCCACCAGTTCCAGGAGAAAATCATCCTTATTATGGAAATATCCATAACAAACAAGTAAAACTCCCGCCGGGTACCTTCAATCAGCAAGCGTCCAGTTCTAGTTACAGGCGAGCTTCAAACGAGTTTGTAGCTGACGAGTCAGAATCAAGCATACATGAAGCTGCCGCCGCTGGTAATTTGCATAGAGTACGTCAGTTGCTCCAACGACAAGACGCTGGGGCAAATTTATCTCCTTTCATGCTTGCAAACGAAGCCACTCCGTCCTCTGGTCTGACACCACTACACTACGCTGCCTCGCGAGGGCACCTGCCGGTAGTCAAATTGTTAGTGGACAATGCAGGCGCTATTGTTGATTTAGAAGATCAAACCGGAGAGGTATTAATCATACGATCTGATGAGAATGCGGATTTTTTCATATCAGGCTTTTGTGTCTAATTTTAAATATTCTTATATTTATTTGATTATCGTAGACTGCTCTCCATAAAGCGTCATTGGCGGGATTTCCTGCCGTGGTGGCGTTTCTTTTGCGACGAAACGCTCATGTTGAACGGCAAGACAGTGATGGGTGGACTGCCCTCCACAACGCCTGCGCACAAGGATACATTACAATAGTTCAGTATCTTTTGGAGCATACTGATGCGGACGTTAATGTTCAAAGCCACAAAGGACATACGCCCTTGAGTAAGTCGTGTCAAAGCTGTATTTAAACTTTCGAACATTTTTTAATAATGGCGTTGATACCATAACCAACACAATTAGACTGATCATGAAACATGCCGTAATTTTTACAGTGAACGCGTCATCTAAAGGACATATAGAAGTTGTCGAGTATCTATTAGGACGCGGAGCAGACCCGCTATTAAAGAATTCAATCGGTGAAGCCGCATACGACGTTGCTGCAGTAAGCCAAGAAATTTACATATGTGAATTACTTGAGAAGGCTGAACGTGATTGTTGGAAAGCAAAGAAGGCTTTATCTGGACGTACGTATTCTAAACGATCAGTAACAAAAGCTTTTCAGTGCCTCAATTTTTTTGTTATTTAGCATTATTTATATTCCGGTGCTTTTCTAGAATATTCTTTTAGTGATTTTACATCATCGCCGTCGACAGATCAGCCATACGATGTCTACGCATTTCATAGCAACGTACCCATTGTGATTCACGAAAATGAACGCGCATCTTCGTCCTTTCCAATGCTTCGCAGTGGGGCTGCCAAATATTCTGCTAGTTATCTGTTAAAAAGCGATGTACGCGGACCATGGTCACTTCCTAATGGAAAACCAACTACAAAGTCTGCGATTGGTCTTCCGTCAGATTCCCGTTCTTCGTCTGCATCTGTCATTTCGAGTTCAAGTTTATCTAAAACTCTTAATGAATGGTTCTGGTTGACTGATTGGCAGATTGATATGTCATATCCACGCGTAGATGCAGACGGATGGCAATACGCACGAAGTTTTGATGATTCTGATTCTCTATGGTTACCTGCTCCGCCGGCCGGGGCGAATAATTGGGTCCGCCGTCGCAGATGGGTTCGCATTACAAAGCGACAATTTAAAGTCGACGGAACCGCGGCGAGCGAGCTCATGCGCAAAAGTCAGTCGCTTACGCTTGAAGGGGATAATTACGTTGAGCGTGCTGAAGCTCTCTTGAACAAGCATAGAAATATTTCTTTATCGGATCAAATAGCCCGACATAAGGATGCAATTGAAATCTTAAAAGAAGGAATTAAAAGTTTGTATAGTTATCTATTGAGTCTACGCGTTTTGCTAACATTTAATTATTTATTGAACTCACACGAACTTTTCCTTCAAAAGCCGATGACAATATGCAACGTAAAATTGAGGCCAATTCATTAATTACTGACTACTTATCTCGCGTCGAGTTCCTAAATGCGATGGAGCAGCAATCCGGGGGTGAGTCTAACGCGAGTCTTTTTGGCCGGCCAGGAATGAACAGATCGACGAGCGGTACCATTACAAGTTTCACAAAATTTAAAGCTCCGTCAACTACAAGTCTCAGTAGTTTTCAAACTATTGATGGTCCATGGTCAACGAATGCTCAGAATATTCACGAGGATATGGATAACTCGTCCGTGTATGATGATTCTGTGTCTATTCTGTCTGTAAGGCCTTCAACTGCACCCATGTGGGAGAATGATAAAGACGTACCAGCGTGTAGACAATGTTCAAGAAAGTTTAGTTTTTTGATTCGAAGGCATCATTGCAGGTATGCATATAGTTAATATTTAACAGTACAACAACTCGTGTACTTTCTACACTGATCCGCGATTACTAACTTTGACGTGAAAATTCTTAGACGATGTGGTCAAGTTGTATGCGACCAATGCTCGGCGTCAAAAATTAAACTACCTCTTCACCAGGTTCTACGTGATCCAAGTGGATCCGAAAGTATTACAAGATCATCGCAATACCATCGTGTTTGTGACAACTGTTTGGGTCGTCCAAGATCGAACAGCTTTGCATCAACGAATATTAGTAATTTGTAGAATATTTGTCTTTAGATAATTAGTATTTATGCTATTGAAGAAAAAGGTGATCATTGTTAGCAGCTTTATTGCTGCAATACACTTTCCCTTCGAGAATCCAATCAATTTGTAATTCCAGTTTTAGAGTTAGTGATCGTTTGATCACTATCTGGTTATATTTAATCTAACGCTAAGTAAAATATAATATATGTAGATCGCTATATTAGCAAGGTTCTTGTCACTCCCTTTACTTGCATTAATAAGCACCAAAGGTTCGAAATATTCTTGCTTGACAATATTTGCGTAACTGTATGATATGCTATGTACTCTGGTTACCATTGTTACTTGCCGTTCAGGTCAATTTGTAGAAGCAAACTCTCTTTTATCACGTGCATCATTTTTGTTATACGCCTTAATAATTACCAAGCTTCTCATTATATATTTCTATTGTCGATACTCTAATAACGTTTCATTTGTATACGAATTATTAAACGGACAAATTAGTAATCCTCTTCAGGATTATGTTTCTGCTACTAATTCACGTTTACCCGTCTAGCTATAATTGCCTTAGAGAGATTACATAATCACTACGCAGATGGCTTTCGCGTGATTCGCACATTTTGTGCTTTGGTCAATATGTACGCTATGATCTGATCTATTCATCATTGGCGACGTCTGCTGCAAATACCTTATCGACACAATTAACGTTAACAATGATGTGTCTGTGGATCGGAGTATGTCAAATTCTAGTGGGAATTTCCATCACCAGAAAAAGCGTCATATTGAGGCGGATTGCACGCTAGCAACGTAGAGCCATTAACATTTGCAACCAAGATGTCACGTATCAGTAGTCACTTAAAGACGGCTTTATTTATAATAAATAATCACACTAATACATATACATATACATAGAGATAGGGAATGGGCAGACTAATATTTCCAAATTACGAAATCACCACCACTGGGTATTCCAGCGCCCCAAGTTCCAAATATCGCGTTTCCGCTCTTCTGTCCATTATAATTCCACGCATGAGTAGAATATCTCTTGCTGAAGCTGACCGAATTGTTAGTTGAGATGCGTCCATCAATGGTAAACGCACCAACTACATCATTACCGGAGCCAGTGATAGTTTCGTCGCCGTTAGGCTCTTTCCATACATTCAAGTGAATCAGCATCAGACTACTATTGTTTTGTGCATCGAAGTAATATCCTCGCCAGCTCCCCTCATCCGATTGTTTTTCGAGAAGTTCCGTCCGTCTAATCAAGAAGTTACCCTGATTTGCATTGGCAGGAGTGCCCCATGATCCATAAAACAGGTCGTTATTATATATGCCTTGGTAGAGCCAGGCCACATTGTTATTGACATTGTTGTACTGCTTGGTAAAGGAAATAGCTTTTGTTGACTTATTATATGTGCCGTTATTAATGGAATAAGTCCCTATACCATCCGTTCCATTGCCACCGACCGAAACGATGTTCC
Source organism: Paraglomus occultum (assembly GCA_910592205.1). NCBI lineage: Eukaryota > Fungi > Glomeromycota > Glomeromycetes > Paraglomerales > Paraglomeraceae > Paraglomus > Paraglomus occultum. The sequence goes on along the minus strand of CAJVPJ010000233.1, from coordinate 4,242 downwards.
CGTCAGGGCTCCCACTCGCAAAGGTCAATTGTATACTCGACAAGTCTGATTGGTTTGCTCTATCGGTGTAATAAATATTGTAGAGGCCATACCACCAAGCTTGTAAAAGACTCTGTGTTGAAATGCTGGCAGGCCGGTTGAGGTTTGTGGCTATTGATGGAGGGGGAATCATACCAATTGATCAGTTTCATATTTCTTGTAAAGTAAACGAATCAAGTTTCGTATTGACATGACACTTACCGACTGCTACCGGGTATTCACAACTTTCTACTCCATCGTATTCGTTCAAAAAGTCGTCGTATGCCATAAAGAAGGAACCGTCATCAGAGAGAGAGTAATCCAACTCTGGTATCGTATCACCTTGTCTGTAAGGTGCCCAGTCATCGCTACTATCTGACCAAGCGCCTAAAAAGTAAAATAATCGTTATACAAGTCAGTATAATTAGTTCACAGAAAGTTCTGTATGTAGTTGTAATGTAGTGTAGTGTAGAGAGCAGTTATCGTAATGCTTACCCTTCCATTCAGTCATTGCCCAGGGATTACGGACCTCGATCAAGTTGGTACCATGGAAATTAACAGCGCGACGGAAAGTATACATATGTGAAGGGACCAAACCCATTATATCTTCACCATAACCGTTTGGATTGGGATCATGATGATGTTGGCGACTGCAAGCAAATATGGTATCAAGATTCTTGCTGGCATTCTTGGCGGCGAGAAATGCATTCCAAAGTTGGTCTTTCAACGTGGAATCTTGCTTCACTTGGGAGAGATCATAATTCACATAGTTTACGCCTCCAATGGCAACAAGTGCTGAGGGGGAGTGGAAGGGCAAGTTATGGGAAATTATTAGTTTTACGTTTAATTTGCATAACAAAGAAGGCAATGTTATAAATACCTCTTTGTCCGATTGAACCATCGATACTTTCGTAGTCACCATTGACCTTGGCAAACGCCTCTGCGAAAAATACATTGAATTAGAGCCACTTCAAATTGGCATGACTAAAACATGGATGGGAAAAAAAGGAGAAATGCAAACTCACTTTCCAGAAGCGGAACCCAAGCTTCATTCTGCCTGGACGCGCTGCAAACGTAAATCAATCGTTGATTAAATGTGTGACCCAATACACATGTTTGTGAATCACACAATTTTTTAATTCGAAATACCTGAAGCTCAATTGTGAGTTGTTGTAAAACAAGTAATCATCGACTACGGTACCAACCCATCCTTCGTTGTAGAATACAAATCCATAGATCTATGTGAAAATTTAGTCAATAAGAATTAATCTCTAATTATGAATTGAGATGAAAAATTTCCAATCGTATATACCTTGGCTTGCTCATCAACAGAGACAGCTATGGATTGAACGAGACCGGGAACATCAGCGGCTCCAGCAAGAACAGCGAGAAACCAGCAATCGCCAACTAAACCTTTTTTTTTTTTTTGATGATATTAATAATGTCACGTGAGACTAATTTCTGCAAAAATGGTGTAAACACGTGTACGCAACAGACCTTGCTGAACATCACCCGGCGCAGTTCCATCGACATAGAAACTCGATTGCGGAGTCACGACGCTAAGACGTTGGACTGAAGTGAAACTATAGGGATGAGATGGATCAAGCGAGGGATTTGCGTTGTTTTGGTAAAGCGCAACCATGGGATATTTTGAAATGTTCCATTCCTCGTCCGTAAACGGGTTTCCTCCTAGCCCAGCAGCTTTCTAATAAAATTCCGCGACGCTTAAAATTATTTTGGGTCGGCAGGTTAATAGAAATGAGAGCAAAAGGGAAAACGTACGGTTTCAGCCAATTGTTTAATTTTCGTAACAGCTTCGTCACGCGTGGCTCCGAAAACAGTGGTATCTGTGTCTTGTCGTTGTTTCCATTTAGTCTTGAGAACGTCGTATGGTGAGGTCATTTTTGATAGATACTTGTTTGTTTAATAGACTATGAAAGCTTGATGAAAAAAGCTTGTGCTTGATCTTGGAGTAAAAACGTCTCTTTTATAACAGTCGCATACCTCTTTCTGCGTTTGGTGTGGCCAATGCAAACAGAATGGTTTAGGGAAACAAGGATATTCTTTGCATCTGCCTATTCGATAAAGTGGTTGAGCCCAAACAGTGAATGTCACCAGTTCCTTTTGGAAGTCACTTCATAATTTAATTGTAATTGAGGTAACCCAAATATAAACAGGTTAAAATACGCAGCATCAAAACACAATGGCTACTGCACACACAATAACAAAGTCTTCAAGGAGATGAATATATGCATATTCGATATGCAAGCTTATGCATCCAATTGTTCAATAACTTGAATCAGCATCATTTTTTAACCGCTGAAATGGATCGACACAGTGGTTGAAATGGATCGACATTTGCTCGGGCGGCACAGAATGCTGTACAATACTAACTTCCATTGAAGCTACAAACAAACCAAGCCACCAGTAGTAATATATCCTAATTAGTTACTGCGAATCTGGTTACTAACCCTTGTTGATTGTATTGAAAACTGTTGTATTATCTTGAGTAATTGCAGTTTTGTTAATCGGGAAGTTACCCGGGCAAATACAGCTCTTGGCATCATCAGTCTGGAACGTTCAGAGAGAACCTTTTGTTTGTGTCCAACACTGACGATAAATGTGCGAAAACAGAAATCAAAATGAAGCCTGGCAGATGATGGGAACTTAGCCTCGCCGTATTTTGTATTGAAGCACAAACCGCCAGGCAAGGCGCCATCATGAGTATTGCTTTTTTTACGGCTACCCGACAAACCCGTTTCTTTTTCTGTGCTTCGTTCTCACGCATATCATCTATTGTGTAAGGTTCTTGATGGATTCACGTTCTCTACACGTTAAACGTGCACGCTCCATTGGCATAAAGCATAGGAATTTCTCTTGTCTGCATTTCATATGGTTGACTGTGCCATTCGAAAAAAATCCAGATTATCAATCATCTCATGTGTGTTACGTTGCATTTTCCTTAACAATTTTACATCTATGTATTAGTATTAGTATCGTATCAAGGCAACTACTAAAAAAAGACACTTTATTATATACTTTCAGCTAATCAATGGCCTTGATTGTTGACTAAGAATTATTTGTAGCTCAATAAAGTTGATGAACTGACTATTGTTGGGCGTTGGGAAGAAATTAAGCGAATGATCGTTGCTGACTGCATCTGTACATGAGACAAACTTAGAGACGGGAGGGAAAGCAATTCTTCACGAAGAATTCAACAGCTGGATTGTTAACAATAATAACCCCGCTAATTTCAAAACTACTATAAAATAAGATAAATAGAATCGACTCAAACACTTCGTTTGCATAATTACTTTATTTGTAGATATAATAACAGTGATCATTTTTCACATCCAATAACAGGATGTAAGACACGTGAATACACGGAGAAATAAACGAATCATAATCCTTAATCACAACAAGATAAGCGTCTATCAAAATAGGTACCCTGATCACATAACAGTTCAGAACAATGAGCATTGCATTTTAACGGGTGAATATGAATAGTGCCTGAAATGCATTTTCATTCAATATGAAAATGGTGAATGACAAATATTAATATGAGAAGGTTTCAAATGCTGTTGATGACTTGCCTCATGGATTTGTGATAAAATGATATCTATGAAGTGTGCATACTGATTGCTGAAATGGAGTTATTTAAGGATTAGTAAGATATTTATTACTTGAATTATTCTCCAACTTTCATTCCTTTATCAAATACGGATTGTTTACAGGAAATACTTATAAAATAAAGAAAGTTATGTTGATCCTAGTATTCAAGACATTTTTAATATGGGGCATGCTGCAACAAAACCAGACAAAGTGAACATTCTGTTATGTGACATAAATAAGAGGTTGTAGTTGATTATGATGTGGCTGTAAAACTGACCAGTATGACTGATGACATTTTGAAAAGTAATGGTGTTTATGGACTGTTAATTTTAATGCTCACTTTATCATACCAGAATGTGAGGAATATAAACCATAACAGGAGTAATATAGGACTACCTCTATATAAAATAATAAAGTATATGAAACTAATTTACATCAAATCGACCATGGAACCCAAGAATTACAGCACCATTAGAAGTATTTAAAAAAAAAACAAGGAGAAAAAATTACTCCATATGTTTTCAAAATCAATAACACCCAAACTCTCCAGGAATATCTAGATCAAGAAAAAATCACTTATGAAATTTATCAAGAGGAACGGAAAATCATAAC
>CAJVPJ010000232.1:0-33267 GCA_910592205.1 Paraglomus occultum | reverse complement strand
GTCATTTCGAATTCCAAGTAAAATTTTGCGTTTTTGATGATGATCGTCATGTGACCAATACTTTTGGTCAGTATGTGATCATTTCGCAGCTCCAAGTCCGAACCATTATTTCTTTTTTATATTATTATTGGATCATTAATTATGATTAACTACGCAACTAAAAATTAATAAAAGTGCACTCGCAAATGTTCGTCGACTAATGATTTGAAGTCTGAAATGGGTTTTTTAACTTGTAGTAAATAAAATCTAAATATCGATAATGAAATCCGACCGTTCATATGACATGTAGATTTCCAGAGTATAATGTCGAGTTAACAATCACGGAAGAGCGACTGACTATTGATTCTAGAGCAGAGTGTGGCCATTCTTTTAACGCTAGACTTTTTTCAGTGTCGATGCGTAAACATTGATCCTTGATAATTAACCTGTCCTCTGTTCTCTACCGGGTAGTGGTTGGGGGTATGCTTATATTATATCAATACGCATCGGCACGAATAAATACAAAAGACAATTATTCTTATTAGATAAAGTCTTACAGGTATACTGATAATCTACCATTACGTATTTCAGAGCATAATAAAGAAACTAACTCTCGAACAAACTAAACCACTAAACTAGCCGAATGTACTCTTCCGAGATTACTAGTTGTCCATTTTATCAATGCTTCTTTAACCAACTTGTTGACACGATTTCTTGTATGATCAGCACTAATTTCGAATGACGCGATCAAAGAAAGTGGGACACTGTTATGCACACGTTCCTTATGCCAATATGCACCATAACAAATGTGTATTTTCTTCCAGAACTGATGTCACAATTGAATATGACTTTTGGCAAGCGCATTTTTTACGTTAACTAAGGAATAAAATATTGACGCTTTTTTTTTCATGGATCATAAACAACGCGTTCTCACCCACGAGCGAAGAATTGCTATGAATTGCTCGATATACAGTTATAAATATTCACGTTATTTACCCGTAAGTTCAGAGTTCGATGTGATGCAAATACAGTATCGTAAACTCATATTAATATAACAACCGGGGATAATAATAATAATTAATATTAATATCTATTAACAACGGATTACTGTTCTATTCTTCAAATTTGCGAGATGTCTTTCTTCTCTTAACTGATTACTCTTTTCATGCCTTCAGGTCTACTACTATTGTATAACCATATATGATGTATGCATTCAACAGGCATATACTACATCACAAGATTCTAATGGCTTGCATTTATAGCGCATACATCTGCATCTGTCATATGCTTCTCCATGCATTACGCGTATTAAAACCGAGATTGACATGCGACTCACAAAGTTTAAAGGCGTGCCGCATATTTTGGAAATACTATGGTCATAAAATCTAGACAAAGATCATGGAGAATGATATTTAGAAGTAGAGAGAAATGCAAGTCTTTTATAAAGGAATAGGAAAAAAAAACTCGTAAATATGAACCAACCAGCCAGCAAGGTTTCCTCAAATCCGTTCTGCTTGACCGTTCGAGGTCATGTCAGTGACGTTTAAATTCCGTGAAAAGCGCAACCGATAACTTGGAATATAATATTAAGTATAGGATAAGAATAATTAATTAACGCTTCGTTAATTAAAATATTCACGCGAATAATGAATGTAGCCAATAAGGGGAATATAATATATGATTACTTATCGACTGGGAAGGACTTCATTTAATTAATTTATGAAACAACGGCTAAGATAATACAACAACAGTGCAATGCTCGTCATTCCAGCGATCATATAGTAGCATTATAAATCATAAGGATAACAAAGGACACGCGATGCCTTACTATTATCGTCTGTTTAATTGGAAGCTCTTACCGCAATTAGAAGGAATTTATTGGTAGATTACAATAGCTCTCTGAATGAAGAACTTGCAATATTCAGGTCTTGGCTGTCAGATTGATAAGTTATTAATTACTGACAGCGTTCGTTTTGTGCATAATAGATAAATATTACTGCTGATTGTGCCTCTCTTCTTGAGTATTCGGCAAAAAGCGAAATCGGGAAGGTACAACATTATTTGACCTCAATTAAACGACTAAAAAGATAAGACAATCTTCCTGTGGCGTTGCTCTCTTGGTCTGGTTTTGTGGAAAATGAATAAATATAATCCTGCAGACATATTCGTGATGTCTGTGTATTCCCAATGTCTTACGAAAATGCCCCACTACCTCCAAGTTTGGCAAGAAATTGATTCGGAGCGTGCATTGCCGCGTACGTTTGAGTAAAAAATGGTTGGCAAGGTATATTATATAGTATGTATTCTACTTATACAATTAAACAAAATATATATTAATCACCAACCATCTAATCAAAATCATCGCTTTTTTTTATACATCCAAATTCATTACGCATTAGTACTCTCATTATCATCACCAATTTCAACTCCCCAACCGTCATTGACCAATCCACGCAATGTCAAACCTCGGACGCTCAAATTTTCTCCGTTATTCTCCTCCAAGGCTCTTTCAAACACATTTTGCAATTCGTCCTCGCCGCCTTCTTTCTCCAATTCTTTCTCCAATTCTTTCTCCAATTCTTTCTCCAATCCTTTCGCATCATCAGGTCGATCATCACTCTCAGGTGTGACTGGGAATGGTTTTTGTACCCCTGTTGTGCTCGAAACTGTCTCCAATGATGAAGGCGAACTGCGGACGGTGGGGTAGGGTTTGCTGACAGATGTTAATGCTTCATCAACACCAAAGGAAGAGAATTCAGATCTGGTCAATTGGGATTCAAATTGATAAAGTCGTAATGCCGTTACCGCTTGCACGTGTTGAAGTTCTACTGCTATGTCCAAAGGAATCTAAGAATAAAAAATTGAATTGATATAACGTAATAGTATTCGAAATGTTATTTTCTTTTCTCTCTGCGCCCGAACAATTCATACCTTCCCGTTCTTATCTTTCAATGCTACATTAGCATGTCTCTTCATTAATGTCAATAACAATCGCGCATTATTTGTCGCCGCGGCATGATGCAAACCACTCCATCCGTCATAGTCGACTGCGTCAATATCACAAAACCACTGTAGTAAAAATTCTACTGCCACATCATCATTGCAAAGTATAGCTTGGTGTAGGGCAGTGGTGGAGTTGCGCTCGTGATTTTTCCAATCGACATTTGCACCAAGGGCAAGATAACGGAGGGCATAGTAAAGATCAGAGTTGGACATTGATTTCCAAAAGGCCTTTTGGATTAAGCCAGAGTTTTTATCATAAATATTAAACATAGCGTATAATGAGTTTCAAGAACGAACTAATACTCAAACTATTGCTTATAGGTTGATGACTTACCAAGTCTATAGATTCTGTTTGATTATTATCCTTGGGCGCCAAGAATTCTTTCTTTACGTACTTTGCAATAATAAACTTCTCCTTCTCTGACCTATTACAACACATTCTCTATATCATTTTCTTTGTTATCAATGTGCTTACTATTTCTCTTCTTTCATACCTATCTGAAGCAGGATTAGCTATAGGCACTCCGCTGGCACTAGTGATATTGGCTTCGAATATCCTGTTTGTCATTGTGTTGCCGAGTCTTAACATTACTTCGATTGCTTCTGGTTCCCATTTGTCAAGGGACAGGGAACGCACTTTGCTAACGTGTACTCCAAGACTACGGTGTATGCCTGAGCACTCAATGCAGAGTAGTGTGCCGAAATTTGCACAGGCCCATTGAGGATCTAATTGAATGGAATTAGAAGTACCAGATTGAGACGAGGGTTAAGAGGGAAGATGAGACAAAGCGCGAGAACGTGAACGGTAAAGTCAAAAGTAAATAGAGGTTTACCTGGAGCTTTACAATCCACACACAAGTCATTCCCACGCAATTCTTTAATTCTTTGAATCGATCTCCGATTACTCGAATATCCATTGCCGTTAGTGTCATCACCACTAGTAGGTGTTGACCCGTTGACGGAGCCTCCCTAAACAGGAATACTTACGCATTCACTAACATCGAACGCGGAATGAAGTAAACAATTACATTTCACGTACATTCAACCGACCAGCATCACTTTCCACAGGAGACGGCAGCTGACCAGAAAAGGCTTCTTGGGCAGCCGTCTTTAAGCACCTTATCCAATCTTCCATTTCTTCCTCATTTTCTGCTTGGAGAAGATATGACCTATATAATAGCATGTTGCATTATAGTCTTCGTATGTGAAATCGCAGATTGTTAATAGTTAAACACGTACTTCCTAGGTGATATTATTTCGAAACAAAATCTTCTCTCGGAATTATTGACGGGTTTAATATGACAAATCCTCAGATTAACAGAACTTGTTTCTTCGTCATCTTTCGAACCCTTGTACCAGATAACGGATTATTGATATATATTCATTTTCACTATATTAGATTCTTTTTACGCGTGAAGAAAGGGATATGACACTAAAAGACTCGCCTCGCCTATACAAAAGGTTGCTCTTGACAACGTACCTTCCCCCCACCTCGGCCAACAAAGGTAAGCGCTTCTCCATCGACGGTTGTGTATACACGAACCCATGATGCCATGACTCTCTGGGATCCCTTCTTGAACAGATATCCTGACTTTGTTACTGACGTTGAATTTTCTTTAAACGTTGGAGATGACATTTCTTTAGCAGGACGCATTGGATTATAGGTTTCGTGCGCCGTCTGGATGGTTGGTTGGAATTGTGAGCGATGGATAAAAAAGCATTAAAATGATTCTAACGGATACCTCGAGAAGACTCTTTTTGAGTTCTTGCGACAGTTGTACGTCTTTATCATATTGTGTTCGCGCCTAATGATGAAGCATGTTATCTATAGAGCCTAACGACTATAATGAATCAATAACCGTTGAATACCTCATGAAGCGTCTCTATCACCAATGTATAATTGACACAGTTAATGTATATTGACTAATAAAATAAGCACTGAAGAAAAAAAGTTACTTACTCGTTACATCCCTCATATGTGGTTCTAGATCTTTCATAGTTTCGTAATTTTGGTGATAGAATGCCGATTCAGTGAACATTAATGCCAGTATCTAATAAGAATAGCACATCACTCAATTGATGTTGATTCACACAACCAATACAACAACTATCATGAACAGCCAACTATTTCTCACATATTCCGTAAACTCAAATTTCTTTTTCTGTTCCAGCTGATTGATCTTTATGACGTATTCAAGGTATCGACGATGAAATTCACGTCTAGTGTCGGTGACTTCCGTCGATGCCTACACGAATGTATAATATTAGTAATTAAATACATTAATATGATACGTGTATATTATGCATACATATATGTAAGTACCATATAATGGCTCACTACAATCTCTGCCTATAAATAACCAACCTCCGCAATTTGTTGATCCTTGGCTTTCTTACTCATATACCTCGCAAGTGCACCGTCGGCCTCATGGCTCGACTTCTCAAAGTTCTTCCTAACTTCCTAGGATGTAAACAATTCAGTAAATACCAATAGACATAAATAAGCATGTTATAATAAACATATCAGCTGTACTGATAGTGGAGATAACTAATTCAATACCTTGAGAGGTTGGATCTCATTCTTGACAAACGACTCGAGTGGACTAATGAACATGTCACTCATATGTGAATGCTAATAAAAAGAAAAAAGATTGTAGTCATTTCCTATCGACATGTTAGGATAAATATCCAAATAATATCATGTCAATTGTAACTAAATACTTACAAGAATCTTTCGACTCCTTTCAACTTCTTGAAGTGATTGGGAGTATTTAATCAGCACTGATTCTTGAGAAGTGAAAATCAAGATATTAGGCATTAGACAAATAATCAAAACTCTTTGATGCATAATAGCCTTATAATCTCACTTAATGAAGAATCTGGTTGTTGCTTAGCAAAATTCTTGAATTCATCAGCAAACTGCAACTGTTTACTTGTATATTCTACGATAAGACCAAAATTTTCGTTAATTCGTTTAAACCATATACCGGTTAACAAAAGCTCAAGCTGTACAAACCAGTAGCAAGCTCCACACTAGCTTTAGCCAATCTCACCAAGTTCCTAATCGTACTTTCAAGACCGGATATAGACTCTTCGCACGCAGCTAGTTCTTTACGAAAGTACGGTGGGTCTTCTTGACACAGACGGAGGTTCAATGGGGTTGTCATTTAGATAAATAAAAGGGAACAAAATAGGTAATGGATGTACAGAGAAGAGCAAAACGGTAGGGGTATAAATAGTGTTTGGTAATATACAATCAATCGGTCCTCCAACTCTAAATTACACCTCAGATCCAATATCTGGCCGAATATCCTGTTAAATACTAAGATAACAAGCCTGCATTAATAATCTGATGTTTATCTAACGTCGCACTTCTAATCACTCTCCACAATTCACATCAAACTTCGCTATTCCTCAGATTCGCCTTTATCTCGTCTTACAAGGACAAATGCGTGCTCCCGCTTATACCCTACTGTCTCCACCTCTCTCTATACTATCCAATAAATAAATTTTAAGTTCCACTACAGCAGATATATGACATGTCTGTCCTCTGCTTCCCACATTAGGCCTCAAATAATAAGAAAGCAGAGTGTTTTTGGATATCGAGAAGGTACAGTGGAAGAAAGCTCGGATTGGAACTAACATTTTCCCGTACAGCTCCTCAGGCATTTAGAGAGACTGCTAGTTCTGGTTACCAAAGATGTCCTCATAGGAAAGCAAAAGCATGTGAATTGTAGTGGTTTAACCTAGTCACCCTTCGTCTGCTGAACCGCCAAATTTCCAGAGTTTACTCATTTCTTATAGTTTTATCTACATAGATGAACCAACACTGACCTTATTTACGGGATCTGTTCAAAAAGCAGAAACTTATGAACGATAATTATTACTATTATTATTATGCGATCGCATTCGTTAAGAGAAAGAATTAATGATGTGGTTACACGGTCCAAACTTTAATACTATCATAATACTAATTATTGTCAACGCTGATTATGTTTTTGATGGGCTTCTATGTTTCTTTTTTGTTTCTGCTTTTTTCAATTATTCTTCCTCACTTGTTCTCCCAAGATTTATTACAACATTGGCTATATCTTCAAGCTGTTTTTTGTCATTTAGATTAACTCTTTTTTTGTCTCTTAATTACTTTATTCTTTTAAGTGTGTAAAGTGAGACATCCCTTGTTTACTATGTTTTAGGTATAAACTATATTAACATTACCATTTCAACATATTCCCCAAAGGAATTATTTTTCATCTTTGAAATTTTCAAGAAATACCATAACAAAAATAAAATTACTAAGATTATAATCTAGTAACATATATATATTTATATATCAATTCTTATTTCTTTTATTTACGCTTTACAAATTAAAAGCGGGAAAGGTTTTACGATATTTATTTAAAAATTAAACAGAAAAATTAATGACCGTAAGAACAAATTAAAAAGTGGTGAAATTATGATGGTAAGTTATGCTATTACTATATATTTTATTCGTTGCCAGTATATGTTGGTCTTGGACAAGTAATATCTTTGATCCAATGGAGAAGGTGTTAGTATTAAAATTTGATCTCTTTGGTAATTTCAGAAACACTTGCCTTTCTAGTTCTTCAGATTAAATTCCCAACACCGAATTAAGATCTAAGTATTGAAAGCCTTTTCCATTTTCATAGCACTGAGCTTTGTTTAATCCTGCTGTACTTGATCTTTTCACAATCTTAACAATATGATCCACGCATTCTACTGCCGTTTTGCGGTATAGTTTCTTAATTAGTCCAAAACTACCATCACACTTGAATTTAGTCCTCTTTGTGTCAGCAAAGATTCGTAGTACTTACACAATAAGCATTCAACTTAAACCCAAACCCCTATGTCCTGTGCCATAAAATTTAACTCGATATATTCGTATACCCACAAATTACTAAAATCAAATGGTGACATTATTTTATTCTGCCCCCCCCCCGCGTTATCGCAAGTCATCTTCAAATGCTTTTTGCCTTTATTTAATCGCTTAATCCCATCGAATACCATGCTCAGCGTACCATTAATACCCTTGCCAATAATTTCGTCTTCATCAAGAACATAATGAGTTTGTTCGCGTACTGCTTCATCCTGAATGCCAAATAAACGCACTTTACGCAGACTTAGACAATAAATTGTTGATCGGAATGGGGTGTGCGAACGTTTTGCGCTCAATCGTAACTGTAATGAACAGTAACGTCAACACTACAATAATCAGCTTTACCTCTTGTTATAAAATGTTTATCTACCAATTTCCTCTGTTGTTCTGCTAATTTCGTATTTCTGTTATAATAATTTCTTTCTAATTTAGCTTTAACCAAATGTTCTTTATATTTTTTTCAATAACTCTTTTGCTTTTTCTTCCTCACGAGCGTTATACTGTAAGCTATTCCGAAAATGTTGGCATCGCATAAATCTGTTCTCGGACTCATAATTTGAATATAAGGCGTAATTAGTGCCATACCATTTTCGGAGTAATTCCTAACTCTTGGTGAAATACTAGCACTGGTATTTTCGGTGATCTAAATCTCGAAGGTCTAAGTAAAGTAGATTTGGGAGCAAATGGTTTCCGTGCTGGGGCTTTTTTCTACTAGGTGGTGAAATGCTTGTAATTTTTGGAGAATTTGTTGGTCGTGTTGTCATTTAAACTCCTTTTTTAACTTTTGAAAATTAGTTAAGAGGTTGCAAAATGCGTCATATTTTAATAATTTCAACATGCTGTCGTTTTCGAGGCCTGCAATAAAATCACGATAGACTGACTTATAGCTCGTTTCGGCTAGGCAATAATGTAAGCGATTGAGTCGATTAACATTTTTACCGGGACTTGGCAACCGAATTTCAGCATAGTTTTCGAGAAATTTTTTCACGGCAGCAGCAACGGTTATATCAATGGATATTTTAGTTTTCCATCGCGGCATTCGTTTTATGTTACCATGAACGCGCGGTATTACATCATTCGTCGTTAGGTGATTTCTGACATTTTCGAAAGGAGTGCGACCAATTCCTAACATATTGAGATACGTTTTCTGACAAAGAAGCGTATTGCGATCTCAGTAGTAAAATGTTCGCTTATTAGTTTTTTTTAAGACGTCGGCTGGCCGTTATTTCTCCACCATTCATTGCTCTCAACTGGGCCATTAAAATATATCTTGTTCCGATCTATAGAGAGGGCTTGAAACGCCTTACGTAACTCGGCAAATCCTTCTCTCGGAATCATTTTCGCTGCAACCACATTTGCGACCTATCTCCAAGAAACGCATGGCCTTTTCATATTCAACTGAACCATTATAATTGTAGCTTTCCATATACGGGTAATCCTATATATAATTCTAATCTATATACGCTTTTTTTTCAAAAGAGTAAGTTCGGAACTAACAGACTCTTATCAATAATTTCATCCTTCTTCAAATCGAACGGTTACAGTAAATTATTTAATCTAGCAGTTTGTAATGTAATTGATATTTATTATATTTCGTCCTTGAAGTAGCAGTAGTGAGATTGATGCAATTATATTCTTATATGTGTCGGTTTACGTCTTTCTGTTGTAATTTGCACTAGCAACATTTCGGTTCGACCGGTGAATCGGTCGGAGGTCACTTTTTAAAGTATAACTGCACTAGGCGTACCATCGAAAGCTGGGTTCCCGCATTGCAACACGACCGAAAGTCACAATAATTTACTCAAAACGATTAATATACGAATATATTCTCATTCAAATCTTGTGTCTAGCGCATTGCTTAAAGTCATATTTTTGGAAATACTCGACCCTAATTATAGATTTATGAACGAATCATATTTAAACTCGATTGTAAGACAGGAGTTTGCTTCATGTATGCTAAAACCTTACGACATTTCCACTCACGCACTCCATCACATCAAAAACATGTCTCACTGACGCAATGTCATCCTCTGGTAGGAGGTCCATGGGTCAATCTTAGGCCTATTTAGAATACGCTCTATTCCTTGTATTTCAGAATTATTTGGCTCTCTACCTCCTATAGCTGTTTTGAGATTGCACCGCTTTGTGAATGGAAAGTTTGATATAAAACAATTCTGGCATCAAACGTCCGTATTATCGGAAATCCGAATTAGTTGATTGTCTGTGATGGTACCAAGAGCGATTCAATTAGTACTCGTACAAAGTCCACAGATATATCGACTCCATGATACTAATACCCAATAAATTGAACGTTTTGGTACCTAGTTAGTGCAACGATAGAAGCAACGCGAAATTCATCTCAGCAATCAGGTTCACTTTAATTTTATGGTTGTACTTTTAGAATAGTTCTCTATATTCTAATGAACGATTTGAAGATACATATTTATTCTTCCAGAAGTTTTACATAGAAGACAGAGCTAAAGTGCAACCACTTTCTGGGCCCTGGTTACAAATTCGAATCTTGCTATCGAATTTGCATATACTTTGGCCTTAGGATTATTATTTTAATTGTCACAACTCGCGTTAGTTAGAAAACTTTCCCGACCGATAGATTTTAACAACTAATCAGAATCGATGTATACTCGAGGTTAAATGATAATCTATCAGAAGCGTATACAGCACGATATTGAGGAGTGAAGTATTATAAAATCTATTTACAGGTCAAGTAGACTAAGCATTGATGGGACAGCTGAAGACTCTCAAACGCTCTTCCAAAATGTAGCGCCATGACAATGTCTCAATGAAATATTAAATTCTTATATGTAAAGAATGAATCATACCAATCATACAGAATTTTTGCAGAAGTTGTTCGCTTTTATTGGTAATGGTTGTTTGCTTATAGAAAAGAATGGCATAACTGAAGACTATATATATAATAACACAATACACACATCAATCCGTTCACTTCAAATACAAAACCTTCTGCAGATACTCAACATCATTTTCTTCAGTAAATTATTTATGAGGTATGTATTATTACCTGCGTTACTTATACTAGCGCGTAAACTCCTAATACATGGAGAATTCCCATAATTACTGAATTCAGATACTGATTTGCATTAATATTAATATTAAACAAATATTATTTAAGTTCAACATAAATTTTAACTTGGTCAATCGGTGGCGCTAGCCTATGTTCCTTGTTTCGTACAAAACCCCAATAGTGGATAGGTCAGTAACTGTAATAAATGGCGGATAAGGAAACAGTATTAAA
This sequence comes from Paraglomus occultum, assembly GCA_910592205.1. NCBI lineage: Eukaryota > Fungi > Glomeromycota > Glomeromycetes > Paraglomerales > Paraglomeraceae > Paraglomus > Paraglomus occultum. Next base: position 22,114 of record CAJVPJ010000232.1, on the reverse strand, counting down.
AAAACTTCTATCCATAGTAATAGCCGTAATCGTGTGACTAAACATCTGATGGAAATACACTAACTTGAGGGTTATTTAGAAGCCATGAAAATCCCATCCGTACATCGATATTAAGTTAAGCGTAAAAAGACGCGTTTTATTCTCGACATGTTCCTATGTTCTTAAGTTCTATGACCTTATGTTTCGATAACCTAATGAAACGTCTTGATGATACACGAAATTTGATTGTGTAATAAATAAAAGATTCGGTTATTTACGGCGAAGAAATACTAGCGAAATCAAGGGAATAATTGAATTAGTAATCCCTTCGCCGACCGATAGACAACTTGCCTACGATTGTGGATACCTTAAGATAGAATGACAAACCGCTAGCGTAATTGAAAACGGGTTACCTTGCTAATACTTAAAAATCCCGAATATATCTTGGCTTGGTTAAGGTAACATATTCAACGTGTATTGGCGTGATTGTCAGGTTATATACAATAAATGAAGTAGATTATTATTGAACTGAACCATATTACTACGTTCTATTATATACTTGCTTTCATAAGATTGATATGTTATATTGTATAGGCTCTTCCTTTGCCGACTCATCTATAAAGAAGTATATGTGTATCCAACTCTTAATCATTTATTGTGTTCGTCGTCATCAAAATTTTTACTTTCGAATTTTTCTATTAAGTATAGGCTAGTCTAAATGCGCCTGGAAGTTCGATAATTAATATAAATAACAGATGTGTAATAACATGAGTACATGTCTCGCAAATCTATTCCATTGCTCACCTCTCATATTCAGCATGAAAATATCTCTGTAAAGGCAGTCACTCCGTGTCCACTCTGACAATGAATTTACCACCACCTGACAGACTGTCGGTGAGATAATGGTTAGTAGAGACGACATCATTATATTGATTCAAAGTCATATTTCAGACACAACATTTGACGATATAACCATCCCTTGTATATCATGGAAGTCAAACAATCATCCTATGACCGTAATCCTCAATTAATCTAATTTGCGTTCATGATAATGAAGAAAATACAAGCCGTGTTACGTATACGTTTTTATATCACCCAATCCACGTGAAAAAAGCAACTCGTATGCAAAAGAAAAAAATTTTTTTTTCCCCAGCCCACATTACGTATCATAAGTATTGTCGCTGCTGACCATCTACCGCAAACACATGATTTGTTTCATCAGCTATCAGTATACAGAGGAGGCTCGGTATTTTTACATGTGTTTCTTGCATGCGATGGAGTTTATCTGAATGTATTCTAAATGCAATATTGTGTAGTAGTATGTAATGTTGTAAGTAATATGCAGTGTAAGCATGTAAGCGTAGGAGTCGACTAAACAAAATGTCTGCTGCGGGGAGATTATAATAATACCAATACTACTAATACAACAATAGCAACATATCAATGAGTTGTGACAATTACATTATCAGTTATTATCATTGCATTGTTTGTTTATTGTTGTCTTTTACAATTGTTAACGGATGCTTGCATCGTCGCTTTTCCTTTTACGTGCATACATTAGCCTCTGCTGCTTCATTAACTATCCCATCGCAGATGCATACTTCAAACTTAGATAATCATCTTTCATAAAGTGCTACTCTATTACATATGTTGTATTCGGTTGGCTGCTCGCACCAAGCGGGGTTCATTCTATTGTTCATCTGATACTTCCAATGACATCGTCGATTCTTTCATCAATTGTTGTCTTCTGCAGCAGGGTAAACATTAACCGCCACCTCCACACATGTCTACATATCTCACAAGTTCATTTGTAGGAGATTGTGCGTCTGTTTATCGAATACGCACAATGAATGAAAAAAAATTTTTTTTTCTTTTGTTACAAATGTTGAAAACAGGGAAAAGAGTCGGTATTGTAATGGTAGGGATATGTTATTTCTCAGCCTGGTACCGTTAATGATTGGGCGAATTGAGTTGTACACATCGTTTGTCGTTTTTGACATTTCTTTTGACTTTCACACATGGTTGACGAATGCGAAGAACTTATCGACATATTGCAGAAAGAGGATACAGATGAATTGGTGATTACGTTATTTCTTGCTATACGTAGCAGACAACATTTTTATTGAGTCTGCTACTATCTCCTACAAATTCTCCGTTCTCGTCTCTCTAGTGTTGCGGATTATGTACTAGTCCGTTATAGTATATGTATGAATACCGCCATAATGCTTTCTATTGTCCTTTAAACGATAATTTCTATGACGTCATCTGTGCTGCCTTTTTTAACTTTGACGCAGGGATCTCCACACCGACACCATTATGCACTTCGACAGGAATGTAACACCGATCAATAGAAATATTTGATTAGAATTAGATGACAATGAACGAGACGACAAGCCTGCGATTAAACCGGTGTTGTCAATAGTAGCGTTTTTTTGCTTTTATTTTCAAACTGTCAACAATTTAGCATTAGAAAGTTAATTTTATCTAGTGCCACTCAACAACTTTTGAATATTCTCCCCTCTCACACACAGCTGTTGAACGATAACAATTCATCAATACAACAGCTTCTTTGCAAGCAAAGTGATTTTGACACTTTTTAATTCTGTACAATGTATTTATTTTCATGTTGTACACATAACATGATATCATTTTATGCAAGTCTTAAAAAGTATAGCACAGATATAATCACACTAAATCCCCCACGTATATACACACATCACATATATACAAACATACATCTACGTACACGTGTATCGTATGTATTACTTTTATTCTCGAAAACCATACCAACTCATATTCTCTTGCTCACAACTGAATGACTCGTCTTTCTTTTGTCTCTCTTGGGTCCATCCAACTTGCCGGATTTACATTTCACAAACCCACGTGCCTAAAAACAATTACTATTTTAGTCTAATTGCGCTGCGGGGTACAGATTCGGTAGCAAACCATATCAACATCAACCCCCAAACGGTCCAACACCTCATTTCCATTTCTACACCGCTAACGATATACAACCGGCTCCGTTTTTTTCTAATTATCTCCATTCCCATAACTTATCTCCTTCTGTCCACAATCTCAAATTTTTTCATTCTCAACCTTAAAAATTGCAGCCGACGCAGGAGTCTTTGTTATTGTAATACAGCTCAGCCATGCCTGCGAATATGCTTTACTGCTATACGCTGAATGTCGCTGCGAGACAAATCATCGTCGTCTATTATATTAAGAATAAAGACATGCACACAACTATATAAACGTCTGGCTGTCATTTCTCATGTTTCCTCGAAGCCCGTCAACCGTAGTTGAAGCTTTCGTACGCTGTTCGAACTATTCCCTATCTTCATATAATGACCCATTGACGCAACGTTCTTCCCTGCCGCTATCCCCATTATACATTAAATTTTCAAGAATCACCATATTGAATACAAGTAAAAAGATCTCAAGCAATATAAAACATTAATTCTATATAATATAACAATACATCTGTACATTTGATCACGACAATTAAAAATTTAAGAAATTATATCAATTATACAATCATGAGTCTATCTGTAGTTAGCACACAAACGGAAGCCCAGTACAATTTGGACAACGGCAAAGCGCCAGCCTACAGTGATTACAAACAATACATTGAAGTCGACTTTGAATCGGAAGACGAAGGGGTAAGTTGGTGAATTTGTAAATTTTGTAATAATTGTTAACTTTTATCGCATATCTTACTGAAACGAAAATCAAAATCACTATATATAGTCTTACAAAGATAGTGCGATCACAACTGATTACTCCTCAGACGAAGACTATTCTGATAGAGACTACGAGAGTGATAACATTGGGTAAATGATATAATAAAATTAGTTACCTGTTTTTTCTCCGGAAACACATCATTTTCATAACACAAACGATATCATGATTATAGTTCGAGTTCTAGATCATCATATCAAATGGATATGCAAGAGTATTCAAGCGAAGATGAAAGTATCTATGATGACTATGAAGAAGAGATGCAAGACCAAGAATTAGCCGATATCATCGAAAAGGTAAAGAAGAAAAAGCTTACTAAAATGACTTAGGAAATAAGTTCTCATGGAATGCCCGATTTTAAAACTGCAGAAGGAACTCCTCCAATCTATGATTGAAAAAGTCCAACTGGCTACAGAAGAACAGGAGCTTGAAATACAAGAGAAAAAAGAAGAGCTTGAAGAGTTATACGAGACTTACTACAAATTAGAACAAGAATTAGAGGTAATTGACAAGTGAATAACAGGGACACGATTCGCTATCAATGGGCCGTTTAGAACTCATCTCTTTGTTAACAAACCATTCTCTGGCGTAATTATTAGATTCCAAGGAGTCGTTCAATATGGTTCGGATGTCTTGTCCTGAATCTTCTTCTCCCATTTCTAGTCGTCGTTTTCCTGACCACTTATTCACAAAATGCTGAGGATACTGCGATCCACTAAATAGTATCGCGAATTGACATTCCCAAATTTTCTTCTTTTAACGGAAGATTCTTGTTCACAGCTTTTTTATTTTCTTTTTTCTTTTTTCTTTCTCCCTGTTTTTCTCTAATTTTTTTTATCTGTCCATCCAGGCTTTTCTTCTCTTTTACTCTCTCTTCTCTCTCCTCTTTCTTATTCTTCATAACGTCCTAATGTCATTCAACGGATCGTCTACTCTCTTTTCTCTGTAATTATTTTTCGTTCCGCAGAGATTTTCGACGTCTTCTTGACCCGAACAATTCATTTAGCTTACTGTTTGGCCATTAAGTCTTTTATGCTATTTTTACATCTAACCCAACGAATTATTATGCACACGTTTCTTGACAAGACCACACTTTATGACTTACCTCCCGACGGGACTTTGTAAAATTTAAGCTTTATGTTGTCTTTTTTTCTTTTTCTTTTCATTCGCTGGACCTCATCGTTTCTTAAGAACTCGCTCTATGACCTTGATTCGAATGCCTTGTTTTATTAAGAGTATGTTGCATTATGTACGTTTTTCCGGAAACTTGATATGTTAATACATCTTGCCTAAGCAGATGAATATATGAATATGTTTTTTCTTTGAAGCCAAACAGATTACTACGCGTAGAATTATTTTCGTATTACTCACTTTTCATTACGGAACCACAGCGTTCTTGCTTTAATTTATGTTCGCATTCTTTTTCACGTTTGAATCCTGTTGAATTCGTTTCTTTTCCCCCCAATTCTTTTAACTTGCGAGAAAATAAGTCCTGGTCGACTTATTATCGCGCGCTTCTTCAAGCAAATTCCTTGTTCTATCATTTCCCCCCCTTTTTTTTCCTTTACACAAAAAGCCAGAGTATTTAATTAAATAAATATAAAAAACTTACTTATCCCAAGATTCAAATTTCTGCTGCAAAATCATAGATAAATGAAAACTCGACTATTATTGGCAATCTTTAAAAACATAACACCACATCAGTTTGCATAAATGGCACATCTCTTCAACAGAGCATAGTTTATTTTCTCAATCGCGCGTGCAAGACAAATGCTTCGGTAAGAAGAATGTGCATTATCTTGTCCGCATATTTTACATCGCATCATACACCAGGAATCTCTCTGGTACTCATCTTAATGCTCATATGTAGATGCTTCCAGATAAGACATCTTTAATTAACCATCAGGAAAAGCTATCCACCGACACTTTTGATTAGCTTTGCTAAATTGAGATCAAACAACTCGCTACGAATGGGCATCTCTGGTGCATAGAAAGGATTCTTCATTACGTAATCACTGTAAATGTCATATGCTCTGCGTAATACATTATCGATATTAGGATGGTTTGGATCGGCAATAATTAAAAACTTGGTACCTACAGAGGGAAGAAAAGTACAGTAAAGAAACGAACAAGTTTGACTCCACATGTCATGAGAAATGAAATACGCATGCGAACCTGTTAGTGTTTGGTAACAACAGAGTTTGAATGTGTCTGCTTCAAGTACTTCGAGGCCTGTTGACGTAACATTGCGAACGGGCGATATCTTAGAAGTTATTGCATGTACACTAGAAAAAGAAGAGAGAAATATGGTTTTGGTCTAGCGGTCTAACTATTTCATTGATGTAGAGAGCATGATGTTAAAGAAATTATCACCTGTGAAAAGTTCCCGCTAGCACAAGATATTCATTAGAAGTAAGCTTGGCTAGTCCCTCATTGAAATCTTTTTGATATATTAAACCACCAGCTTTATTTATTATGTATACTGAGAATATCATAATTTATTTCTCTGTCCAAGTTCTGGTGTCAGACATTCTCGGTGGCTTATACGTCAATTCACGTGAATTAATGTCACACAACCCAATAATCGAGAAGGAGATGTAATAGTAAGGATTTTCGTAGTGTAAAGTATTATAATTAGGCATACCGCAACGAAAAACGAAATATCAGCAATTACGGACAATATACCAAGTCAGGTACAAATAACATACGCTATCAATGTCTTCCCTGTAATATGGTGATAAAACAACAATCATTGGATGGGATTTTAATCAATTATACTTTTTTGGTAGATGACAATGCAACAACTAGAATTTTCTTCTGTCACATGTTTGTCTACAATTTCAGATTTCAAACTGTTGTTGTTGTGATACGAATATGTGGTGAAAAGGAAATAGTCTAAATTCTGTTGGTGCGCTCCAACAGAATTTAGCCTTACATCAAAGAACGAAAAACGAATTCTAGTTCGTCATTAAATACTGTTGTAGAACCCAAGACTTTCCATTGCTTCGTATTAATCGTTCTCTCAACCAGTACATAATATTTGCTGCTGTATCAATAGACTCTTAACTTAATTGGATGTTACTTGGCTGTACATTACCTTCTCCATTCTCTTATATTCGAGTATATTGATATATTCCCATCCTTCGTTTGAACTTTTAAGAATGAGTCTTTCTTTGACAGACCGACTCGTAGAACTAAGCAAAGCACGGAATAATGGCCTTATTACAGAAGAAGAATACGCGGCCATGCGAGCTCGCCTGCTCGATTCCTTTGCCACAGTCACTATACCGCCTCGCACAGCTTCCATGCCACAGGAATCAGACATACGACAGTCGCGCACATCTCCGGTTCCTCCATCTCGACCATTACCGCCACCACCCACAACGAATTACGCACCGAACCGATGCAGTGATGACTTACTTCTGAATGGCGCCGTAGACCTAGCCACCACACTATATGCACGGCAAGGTAGCAAAAGTGAATTGAACCTAAGATCGTTGTCGAGAGACTTGCCGGTTGCTGGACGACCAGGAACAAGTTTTAGACAATCAGCGAGCGATAGGCAGCAGCGAGCACACACGCTGATACTACCGCGCGAGTACGACTGCGAACAACAGCAGCAGCAACAGCGGCAATATAAGCAGCAATACCAGCAGCATTATCGTTATCAACCACAACAGCAGCAGCAGCAGCAGCAGCAACAACAACAACAACAGCAACAACAACAACAACAACAACAACAACAACAACAGCAGCAGCAGCAGCAGCAGCAACAACAGCTACAACAACAACAACAACAACAACAACAACAACAGCAGCAGCAGCAGCAGCAGCAGCAACAACAACAACAACAACAACAGCAACAACAACAACAACAACAACAACAACAACAACAACAACAACAACAACAACAGCGAGACCAACAGCAACGAGACCAATCGTTACATGGACCGAGCTTATGGGCACGCTTACGAGACACCATCATGACTGAAAGACCTGGAAGTGTTGTAGTTACTGCAAATAACAGTTTGAGTATTTGTAATGGTAAGATTGAATTTGTTCAAATGTTGAAGACTTAGGATGATACTTTCGTTTTTACGCATTGTCGGACAATTATCTTAGGCTATGACGAGTCGGTACCCGAAACGCCGCCGCCACCATACTCACCGCCGGAGCCACGTAAGTAAAACGTTGTCTTTCTATAACATTACTGGTTTCGCATTTCTTTCAATCACATCTTAACCTTCGCGAAACGCCTTCTCGTTCCTCAAGTCCCTCGGCGCCGCCGTGCCTCCACAAGCTTTTTCGTGAAACAGAAAACGGCTACAGAACTTCGCGAAGAACTAAGCAAACTTGTTGATGACGCTAAACGAGAACAAGACTCGTGGAAAATGGAAGAAGCTCGACTGAAAATGAAAATGGGTACAAAGCCCGAAGAGATTGAACGTGTCCGTAGAAAACAAAGAGCATCTGCGGAAAAGTATACTAGAAAGATCGAGGCAATTAATATTAAACTAAGTATTGCACTCGCTATAGAACAAGTATAGCGAAGTCGTAGAACGTGAGAGGGATTGTTGACGTGTGTAGATAAATAGATAAGAGCGGTTAAGATGATTTGTTATGTTTTTTGACTCCCATAGAAAACAATAGGGTGCCTTTACAGCATGGAGGCATATCAAGACATTTGGAAAAAAAAATTGAAATCAGAGAGCGGCTCCTTACTGTTCCGAGATTTTCAATCTTGCCTATTTCCCCTTATTCTTTGCAACCCCCCCCCCCCCTGTATATATAAACTTGACTTTCTGACGAATCGTCTTTTTAATGAAAAATTTGGCTTCTTATTCTTTATATAACGGACTATAAGGTTGTTTGCATAGACACATTGGAGGACGTTGAATTTGATCTTTCGAACTTATTATTGTTTAGAGCTTCATTGATTTCTTCAAATGATGCGAAGTGCCGTTGTAATAGTATTTTAATATCTTCAAAAACTATCATTTGAAGGAACAGGTGATTGACAAATTAAAGAGATTGTTACATGAATAATTGACTTTTACAGTTGAATGCAAGTGTTGTTGCTCAGTTTTTAATTCACCTTTTTCAGCGTATTCAACGTCCTTTAGATATACTTTTTGCAAAAAATCAACCATAGCTCCAGTACTAACAGCACATTCTTCCACAGGAAGTGTATCATAATACGAATGGTCGATTTCGAATGGATTAGTTGGCGGTGGTGAAAGCGATAAAGTTATGATTTCGGCCATTATGTTCCATAATATGATGTCTACATACACCAGGACACGAGCGTATCTGTTAGCTAATTGATTCTTGACATCGAAAATGAACCATCTCTTGATACCTTGCGTTTTCCATGCAGCTATCGTATCGAGTTTAAGTGGACTATCGGTTTCAAGTTGTTGGTTATCTTGTATTTGAATTAGACTTTTATGGTTTGAACGAAGCTACAAGCACACATCAAAATTAAACAGATATTGAACATTTGACAAAAACTATCATCAGAATGAGAAACTTACCCAAACGTAAGGACACTTATATCGGGCATAGCCAGCAATCAGGAAAACTGTTTTAGACTCATCCTTCCAGATGGTCGTTCAGGACGACATATGTTAGAAGTTTATATTTACCTCGAGATTGACAAAAGTAACTTGGAAGTTACCTTTTCCAAATCCTTGTCCAATGGGCTAGGAAGTGACAAGGCACCATTTTCATTTGCGTATATGCCATTGTTTAAGCTAGTAGTAGGCAACGCCCGAAACAGTTGTAATAATCATTATTTGAATTTATGTCAACTTGTGAACGTCTCGTACGTTACTTACAATTGCCGCGTCCTCGGAGAGAATAATGCCTTGCTCCTAAGACAATATAACAGAACGTCAAATGTGAGGCTGACGCAAATCAAATCCAAGAGGCCTCTTTGAAAAACCTTACTGCAACTTCGCCAACGATAAGGAATTGTAATTTCTCCGACTTGTCTCACATGCTGGAATAGTGGGCTTACCAACATTGTATATACGAAGTAAGAGTTCTTCGCGTCCCCTCAAGTACAACTCAAAATGTTTGAAACCCTGCGCGATGGTGAGCAAAGCCTTAGCCACACAGTACATCTTCCTCGGAGCAATTGGCTTTAATTAATTAATACCTTTAAGCTACCAACAGACAGGCAGTCCGCGAGGAAGGCATTCAGACGTGCCGTTTCTGATGTTGTTGGATGGTCAGCGGACATTCTGGTTGAATTATTAGGCAATTCCGAGAATACAAGTGAAGACGAACCCTTGCTTAGCGGTTTTATATGTATCAGCAGTCATGACGTTTTGATCCAATTTAAAAAATGATTTGTGATTGATATGGTTTAGCAGACTATCATTTATAAGCGAACATCTGACGTCATGTGCACTTTTTAGGACGATGTAATAGCAGTTCTGTTGGTAATATTAATATTGCCATAGCTTAGATGATTTAATATTAAAGATTCACTGTCAACCATAATCAATACTTTTCATGTCATTTCATATCATAGGAGATTAGAACTGGGACAAATTTACATTCATTGTAATGTAGTAGTCTTATTTACAGTCGTCATAATTATCTGTGAGAGTTGCTTTTGTATTATTAACGTCGCGAATTAACAACAGAGGTGCAAATACTTTGTGCAAATTTGAGACATGATTTTTTTGGATAGAAGCTTTTTTATCCATACCAGGTACAAATTATTCTAACTACTCCTCGGCGCCTTGCGAGGAGCTACATATCTTGAACGCTGAACTAAGCGAAATTTAATAGTCTCTACGTTCATTGGGTTATGCTTCCCTGTATCTTAGAAGGAATACGTAATAACAGCTTGTATCGTCCATAATACCAAAAAGTCTATTTGTCATTCATGTGGCATTAGTTAAGCAGCTCACAAAAAAAATTAAGTTACGTACTGGCGATTTTGTAAGTATATAATTTAATTTTTTTATAACGACAACAGCAACAACAGCAACAACAAAGAAGAAGGAGAAAGAAACACGAATAAATCAATAGGGCTTTTATTCATAGAATAAATAATACGGCTGGTTTTTTTTGACCCTTCGTCTAGATTTGTATAATATCACACTTTTATTTTAGTCACAAATGAGAAAGACTATCAATGCCTCACGTTATCATTATTAAGGTAATGTTATTATTATAGTGGAGTTTGTTATAAAAACTTTGTCATAGTATTATTAAGTTGTGAATTTTTATCATGATTTACAAATAAAAACTAACTATTATAATTATGAATTAGAATCATTAATTTCTAAAAGAATGGGAACTTGTTTTGTTTCAAAAGACGGGAGCAAATCGTGAATTAACCATAACTGAATGCTCATAAGTTATTAGTTATTGGTCTTTTTAAGGGTGGTCAGACATTCTTGGGTTTAAGTTGATATTGTAAAAAAACTATCCACCTTGGAAATGCCAGTAAGTAAAAAAAGAAGTGGTCAGCCTAAATTACTTTGGTGAGAGTGAAAAGAAAGTTTTGAAGGAGATTGTTACCAATGATAATCCTTCTATTTATCAACTGGCTTAAACATTTCAACTAAGACAATTTGTCGAAACTTACACAGACTTGGATTCAATTCTAATTCTTAATGATAAACAACACCAAATCAACGTGAATGGTGCATGAATCAAAGAAATTGGTCTAACAAATGTGGATATCTGGATCGCTTTACTCTTTTTCGTAATGATGGTCCAATTAGAGTTTGGGTTAAAACTGGAACTCGCTACAATATTGACTACAGTAAAGCGTGGTGGGTTGGAATCATGGTTTGGGGTACTTTCAGCATTGGGGCTAGGACCATTAGTTAGGGTAGAAGGAAAGATGAATTATAGAGACTATGTTACAATTCTGGACAATTTGTTTGCCGAAAATTATCCTACAAATTATTACAAGTTTCAGAATGATAATTGTCCACACTGCAAAGAATGTAAAAAAATGGTTGTCTGAGAAGAAGATTATTCTTCTTGAAGATTGGCGTTCTCAGTCACCAGACCTTGACCCTATCAAGCACCTGTGGGTGAACTTGATCGAAGATAAAAAAATCGTCTTGAACATCAAAAAAAATTCGAAAACACGAATGGGAACAGATTCCACATGAAAATATCTGAAGCTAGTTGATAGTACGTCTCAAAGGATAGAAGAATGTATTGCTAACGATGGTTGACCAACTAGATATTAAAATAGTAAAAAATAAAAATTTATCAGAAATCGGTCATCAGTTTAATAATTTAATGACAAATTTGTTTTAATTTTACTATATAAAATTTCACGGAATATAAATATGATACTAATAACAAACATTATTGAGAACTAGAGCTTTCAATAATATATAAATTGCAAAGTAATTTTGAGGACAAACTTTTGTCCAGTGAGTGATTTACTGTATCTCACTTATTCTGTCAGATTAAGATGTGTCAATCGTATTAATTTGTCAGGTAGTATGGAGGTTTAGCAGTAAAGTTGGTATTGTAATGGACGAAATTGCGCGATCCTTCAATTTCAGTACTAGTACTGCCTCCGAATAGGATATATATACCACGATTCGAGTGGTCCAAAGTTTTTATAATTTGAAATGTTACAGAATTATTCGGAATTTTACAAAATAGACACGTCTAGCGCGTTATATACGCTACAATTTACAACTTCCGCAAAACTTACGTTTTTAGCCAAGATTTAACGTATTTAGCACGTGTAGTACCTCTTCAAAAGAAAAAGCACGTCTGATTCTATTTATATTACAGTTTGAAACAATGGCATCTGGAATGCCATAAAAATGTATTTCACTCAGCAACACAGACAATTGTAAAAAGAAATGTAGATAAGTATAATACCCTGAAATTTGAAGATTCATAAAGGAGAACTAGCAGAACATTTCAAACAATATTGTAACTAATCTCGTAAACTTAATACCGAGAAGCAACGAGGAAAGAATTGATTGTTAATTTATTTATTAATAAAATCTGTTTCAACTTTCGAACATGCTAATTTTTATTCCGGATAATTTTGTAACACATAGTATATTATGTGATAGCAACGACTATTGATTGTTATTTTAAGCTGTAATGTTGAGTCTTGCCTGTTGCCAGTAGAGTGAAAGTAACAACCATTGGCATAGTAATAGAAGAATATTAATCACTAATCTGAATGTGCTGTGCCTATTAGTCGATTTAGCATTCCGAAGTGACAAAGATAACCATGCGAGAGACCTAACTATATTTTCACCGTCTTTTTTTTCACATTTTAATGTTATGCTATTAATTCCTCCACTTGTCCCAAAATATCTCCTACTACCGGTTTCTCATCCGACATTAGTCACGGGACTCGCATGATTACCAATTAGGTATAGTATTGTCAATCACATGTTTTTGATTCCAGCCACAGTTGTAATATTAAGCTTCGTTCACTATTACATTTCAACGACATCTACTCTCTTAATCCTTCTCACATATAATGTTACGAACGGATACGTCCACCCAACATACAAATGCCCATACGTCCGCGTCTGCCATGGCTTCCACATTCCCTCGAAATACTACTGGGCTACCTACAGCTTCCCCAATGTCGTCAGCTTCGACACCATTATCTCCGCAACAGTTGTCGTCGTTGAAGTATCAGATCGTTGCTTATAGACTGATCTCGAAGAATATGTCAGTTCCTCCTCATTTACAGCAGGCAATGTTTGGTCCCGGGGCTGTAATGAGCAATTTATCAGCTCAAGAAGCTGCGGCTGCCACACTACCAGCAAAATTGGTTGAAGGAGCGTATACGCATCATAGTCAATCTACTGGTGCTGGTAGTACTGGGACTGTGTCGGTTGCGAGTGACCAATCTGCGCAACAACATTCTTCACTTTCCCCCCCATTATACAATGCGTATATTGATCCGTACACATATCTGAAAAAACCCTTTAGCCAGTCAGCAGGCTCTCGTTTCCAGCGCCTATTGATCCCTAGTATAACGCCTCCTGGACTAGATCCAATTGATTTACTCATGGAAAAAGAGAGAGAAATGGAGGCGAGAAGGGAGCAGAGAATACGGCAATTAGAGAATAAGTTGGCTAGTTTGTCTAATGATGCTTTGAGGATGGGTAATGGGAGCGAAAAGGAGAATAATAGCGCTTCTATAGCTAGTCCTAAGATTAAGGCTTTGATAGAAGTAAAGAGTTTAAAATTGCTGCCGAAAAGGAATAAGGTCAGTGAAGGAAGGAAAGCATTTATTTGATAAAATTATTATGGAATGTCAATTATTTATTGATAACGTAGACATAATATTACGTCATAATTGTGATATTGGCCATATCCAATACTGTCAATTATTAACTGTCTCGCTTATAGCTCCGCCAAGAATTCATTAAGGGCAACACCAAAGCAGCTACCCTCGCGACATCAAATAATCGCGCAGATTTTCGTCGCATGAAGAAACCATCTCTACGGGATGCTCGCAAAACCGAGAAATTGGAACGTCAGCAGCGTGTTGATCGGGAACGTCGCGAGAAGCAAAAGCATCTTGATTATCTCCAATCAATCTGCGCACACGGCCGAGATCTAATACAATGGCATCGCACAAACCAGGCGAAACAGTCAAAAATCGGTCGTGCTGTTCTAAACTATCATTCTCAAATTGAAAAAGAAGAACAGAAAAAAGAAGCACAGAAAGCAAAGGATAGGTTGAAGGCATTGAGAAATGACGATGAGGAAGCATATTTGAAATTGATCGATCAGGTGAAAGACACTAGAATTACGCATTTGTTGAAACAGACGGATGCATATTTGGGTAGTTTGGCCCAGGCAGTTTTGGCGCAACAGAACGTCGACTTGCATAATGATCCGACCATGAAAGGTGGGGTTGAATTGATGGATGAGCAAGACAATACAGACGTTGAGGTACGTTATTGATAATTTGGCTTTAAACAAGTGTACTTCACAATTATCTAATGCTTATTATTATTGCGTGCTATATTTTATTCGCTAGATTGATGGGAAGAAGCTCGATTATTTTGCTGTTGCTCATAGAATTAAAGAAGAAGTCGAACAACCTGCTCTACTAGAGGGCGGTACTTTGAAAGAATACCAGGTTAATGCACAAGTTCCTAGGGTCATATCTATCATTATATATTATGCTTACCTATTTTCTTATACATTAAGGTTAAAGGGTTGCAATGGATGGTATCTCTGTATAACAATCGTCTTAATGGGATTTTAGCCGACGAAATGGGTCTCGGAAAGACAATACAGACTATTTCATTGGTAACATATCTCGTTGAGCGCAAGAAGCAGAATGGTCCATTCTTGATTGTTGTTCCTTTGTCGTATGTACAGTCTGTTAAATACTCTGTTTTTGCTGGCTTTGGTTATCGGCTTCTCAATTTACTTGTTTTTGATCTTTATTACAATAGTACACTAACGAACTGGACTATGGAGTTTGAAAAATGGGCCCCTCAAATTAGCAAATGTGTCTACAAAGGTCCACCCAACGTTCGTAAAGAACTCCAACACACCTTCATTAAACACATCAATTTTCAAGTTCTTCTGACCACCTACGAGTATATTATCAAAGACAAACCCGTTTTGAGTAGAATCAGATGGGTGTATATGATTATTGACGAAGGTCATAGAATGAAGAATGTGAATTCAAAATTGTCAACCATATTGACCAATTCGTATCAATCAAGATATCGTTTGATTTTGACTGGTACACCCTTGCAGGTATGAATGTAGTCATTGTAGAAGCTTTAGTGTGGTTGCAGACCATAACAATATTATTGTTTTGTCAATTAGAATAACCTTCCAGAGCTATGGTCCCTTTTGAATTTCGTTCTTCCAAGAATCTTTGATTCAGTAAAAAGCTTCGATGAATGGTTTAATACACCTTTTGCTAACACTGGTGGGCAGGACAAAATAGCGCTTAACGAAGAAGAGGCATTGCTTATAATTAGGCGTCTACATAAAGTATGTTAATCTACCAAATGATTGCATTAATACAATTGGGCCTACATTTATATATTTCTAAATAATTTATCTGTTAAACAGGTATTACGCCCCTTCCTTCTGCGACGTCTCAAGAAAGATGTCGAATCCGAGTTACCGGAAAAAGTCGAAAAAGTCTTGAAATGCCGGTTTTCAGCCTTACAGAATCGACTTTATAGTCAAATGAAGAAGCATGGGATGCTTTTTGTCAGTACTGGCGAAAAAGGGTATGTTTTTATGACTCGCCGAGAAATGTGGCATATCATTTCTGCGTTCCTTAGTTAACCAATGATCCATTCGTTCCATCACAGCAAAACTGGTATCAAAGGCTTAAATAATACTATCATGCAACTTCGTAAAATATGTAACCATCCATTTGTGTTCGAGGATGTCGAAAAAGACATCAATCCGTCAAAAACAAGCAATAGTCTTCTTTACCGTGTCTCTGGGAAATTCGAACTGCTGGATAGGGTTCTTCCTAAGTTCTATAGAACAAGACATAGGGTATGTATCTATTGATCAATTATATATTCCATGTTATTTCCTTGCATTGATTATTTTCCTTTACAGGTGTTGATTTTTTTCCAAATGACGGCTATTATGAATATTATGGAGGATTTTCTTCATTATCGTCGATACAAATATCTTCGATTAGATGGTTCAACGAAGGTCATATATTAGACGCGACTGCTCTAAATGTATTTCATTCCGCGATTGCAGCAAGTATTGAACTTATTTCTCTACGCAGGCCGAAGATCGCTCTACCTTGCTTAGACTATTCAATGCAGAAGACTCTGACTACTTTGTATTCTTGTTAAGTACTCGAGCCGGTGGCTTGGGATTGAACTTGCAGTCTGCAGATACTGTGATAATTTTCGACTCTGATTGGTGAGTACTACTAGGAATCTATTTGAGACGGTACTGATAATCATAAATAGTTATCTCGATTTGATTATCGGTATGTTCGATCTTTCAATAAAACGTTTATGTTTCGCTATAAATAGGAACCCTCATCAGGATCTTCAAGCCCAAGACCGTGCTCATCGCATTGGTCAAACGAGAGAAGTTCGCATTTTGCGACTGATTTCACAAAAGTCGATAGAAGAAAATATTTTGGCTAGAGCACAGTATAAACTAGATATTGACGGGAAAGTAATTCAAGCTGGGAAATTTGACCAAAAGAGTACAGCAGAAGAGCGAGAGGCATTTTTGGTATGTTGAGTAAGCTCCTATCGTTGCTCAACGCTATATCTGCAGACGTTATAAATAATGGATGATTCCCTCGAGCGTTCATACCAATTAACTACCATTTGTTTTCTTCTTACTTCAGCGAACATTATTAGAAGGTGACAACGACGAAACAAATGATGTCGATGACGACGAGATCCTCGATGATGAAGATCTAAATCTTATTATCTCGCGCAACGACGAAGAACTTGCACTGTTTAAACAAATTGATCAGGAACGCAAACGTGAGGAAGAGGCTGAATGGCGACGACGAGGAGGTCGCGGAAAGTGTCCAGAAAGATTGATACAAGATGAGGAATTGCCCGAAATGTATCGGAAAGATGAGGACATATTATTTAGCCAGAGCCAAGATTCCATGGAATACGGTCGAGGGCAGCGCGCTAGGGGTGAAATTCGATATGATGATGGTTTGACCGAAGAACAATGGTTAAATGTAAGTCATGAATAACTTGTTAACTATAATCTTGCAACCGTTGATTACAGATTATTTTTACTCTAATATTCTGATCACCATCTAATCTACATAGGCCATTGAAGACGAAGAAGTTGACGTCGCGGAGGTGATAGCCAAGAAACAAGAGGCAAAGAGACGACGAGAAGCAAAAAAACGTCTCAAGGCAGAGAAAGCTAATCATAATGATATGCATCCAATGGAAGACGTGACTGACATATCAGAATTTAAGAAGAAACGTGGTAGACCACGGAAAGAGGATTATCCCCTTGACGACGCTAGTGCAATTGATACGGGTAAAGCGAAAAAGAAAAAGAAAGGGAAACAAATAGAACGTGATGACGACGACGAATTACCTAGGGTGAGTAGCGAAAATGATAAAGGGTTAATCAAAGGAAAATTCCATGTCTCTGATGTATGCAATTTTTGTGAATAGAAAAAACGGAAAATCAAGAGTGACGTGGTTGATACCGTTCCCGAGAATGTTCGTAAACAAATGACACAGATATTCACGCAATGTTATGACCTGGTTACTAATTGTATGGATGAGTCTGAAGGGTAAGTAATAATTAAGATAATAGACCACTATATACGTCTTACGTGTACTTACAATCGATATCGTTTCTCTCCTTTTTTTACGCAGCGAGCCTCGCCAACGGGCTTATCTATTTATTGAGCTACCTAGCAAGAAGGTGTACCCTCAATACTATGTTATGATAGCCAAACCAATAGCGTTGGATATTATAAAAAAGAAAATAAAGAACAGAAGCTATCGAAATATGAAACAGTTTAAGGAAGATTTCCATCTGATGTTTGAGAATGCAAAGACATTCAACGAAGAAGGGTCTCAAGTGTACATGGATGCATGCGAGTTGATGGTAAGAACACGTAATTGATGTTCATTGTCAAGAGGGAGATACTAATTTAAATTACATTAAATTACAGAGAGTATTTGACGAGAAATTCGAAGAACTCTGTCCTAATGGCGAATTGCCGTCCTTAGAGGATGACGACGAAGTCCAGGAGACAACAAACTAGAGCCAATAGAACATTGATTAATATTGTTTAGTGTATTGCCATGATATATTGAGTCGATCGAGACTACATCGGATGAAATTATGAAATGATAGACTAGTTAGTTATTACGTATGTAGACCGTGATATCGTCAAATAAAGCAGAGACAATTCATACAGTAACATAAATTATTTGATACTCTAATTGACATTTGCGTTTGCATCTAGCAAAGTAATCAGAAGAACGCTATAGCAAGAGTATCAATTTTTATTTAAAACGATTATTATTATCCATCGATTGCTATTAAAATATACACAGTGTCAAATACACATAGAATACAAGCCCTGAACAAGCTTCCCCTAGGGAATAAATAATAAATAAATAATATTTGTATGTATATATACGTATCTAAAACCCTATACCAAATATTTAGCCATCTTTTCAATTCTTCCCTTTCTTATCTTTCTTTTTCTTTTTCTTTTTCTTTTTCTTTTTGTCCTTTTTCTTTTCCTCTTGATTTTCCTCCATGTGGTAATCATACCCATATGAATTCTGTTCAGTATGGGCAGTGTTAGCTACTATATCCACGTTACTGGGAACATTATACCCATCATATATATCCTGGGCCGTCTCAAGATCATGTTTTCTCCGTCTCCTCACATGATAATTCCGTGCAATTTGTATAATTTGCCAGATAATTCTCCCCACCAAAAAAATTATAGCAACAGAAAGTGAGATACCCAAAGTCAATAGCTTGTGATCAGTTTCTTTTCCAGTCCTCTGCCGTAATCCTCCCAAATTAGATACGAATGCAAACCCGAGCCAACAAATATATAACAAACATATCATGTCGGAGGTTACACCTAAACGATCTACTTGGCTCTGGGATAGATGGTGACGACCAATGAGAAGATAGGCTTCTTTCTTGGCGAGAAGAACACCCAAGCCCTCAATTAAACTGAGAGAATGGTTGGTGTATTTATTTATCTGGTAAATGTTCACCAAACGAGGAAGTAACTCGAAAGCCGTTATTAAAAGAAAAGCCGAACGAGCTAGCATTTGGCCGTTTCCGCCCAACTATAATATGATATAATAAAGGAAATGATTAAAATTAATACGTAGACGAAAAGGAAGGAGGTTTGGATAAACACATCCATTACAATTATTTGTTACGGATAGATCAATGGATGCTAACAACTCACCTCACTATAATAAAATTTGATCAGAAGAATACTTGCTATCAAGGTATACATGTTCAAGAAAGCAAACCCGAGCCAGACCAGTTTTGACCATGATGATGGGTTGAACATAGGCGAAGGATCTTCATGTATTTTTGGCCGATCTATGGGACCACTCTTTATAGGCTGCAACGATGGCTTAATGGTAAAGTTTTCGGGTTTTTCTGTTAAGGCTATTTCAGATTCACTGATATTCGTTTGTAATTCATGTACACTATGTATCGGCGTGTGTATTGGGCTGTGCACCGGGCTAAAGCCACTTGCTTGCTGTGCATGTATTTGCTGTGTGTGTGCTTGCTGTGTATGTGCCTGTTGTGTATGCTGTGTATGCGCTTGGTGTGTATGCGGAGTTTGGTAGCTCTCTATACCATCGGCAATGTATGTGTTGTGTGAAGGTTGAGGTAGAGTTAGAGGATGAGGTGTTGAATGTGGTGATTGAAACTGGTGTGCAGTTGGAATATTAACGTTATAAGTTTGGGCATACGGGTAATTTGCCGAATAGTCATCTGGCTGCCCATAGTGGTAGTGGCTTCCCGCTGGTTCCATAGGAAGGTGTGAAAGGTAAATGGCGGGAGGCAGGCAACAAAAGAATGTGCGTAGGGGCAAAGGGGACAAGTTGTAGCATCCTCTGACACGCCAAGAAAATGTTAAAGATTGCATGATCCAGTGTAACTTATATGAATTAAACCATAACCAATCATCAGCAATATTATAAATAGATGTCTTGTAAATCCACATCTCCTTTAAAGGGGAGGAATCTTCTTCAACAATTAATTACTTTGAATAAAGAAACATTATTTAACTTATTAAGATATAAGTGAATGGAGGGCAAGACAAAGGTTAACACTCTTTGATGATTGTTGGTTTCTAGACATACATTGTGTTAGGATACAATATTGACAATGTTTCAGAATCAGCCGTATCCTGTCACCACCGGACCGTTTTGATAAACCAGGAAGTTAAACATATTTTAATTTGCACAAATTATAATAATAACAATTTTAAAACAAGAAAATTTTATGAGGTTTTTAACGTTATATGTTTAGTTTCATACTAATACGGTTAAAGGTTAAATTAAAGCAATTAAATGAAGATTGCGAACCGTAGAACAGGTTTTCGGTTGGTCACGTGGACATTAATTGATTAATAATGAAATTAAGAAGAGTGGCAGAAGCATTAATAGAACAATAGATTAAATAGAAAAGATGTTAAAGGCGATAATTATAATATTAATATCTGTGCGCAATATTATCACTGTCCAACTATCTCATATATTACAAGAAAGTTCCATGCAGTTTCCCATTTACTAATTTTTAATAAATATAAAGCTGTTTCATTCTCAAAACAAGAGTATATCTTTTAATTCTGTTAGTCACAACGTCATAATGGATCTTTTGTGGCGCATTTATTAGTGGTCAGAAACAGATTAGATTCATTACAATATTTTATTCTCTATGATATATATATATATATTCTTAACACGTTCAACAACGTCAAGGCATATTTTCTTGCTATGCGATTCCTCGGCAAATTCAAACGAAGTTTTTTCCTTCGTTGTCGTCACATGAATTAATTGCTTGGCAATCAGGTTAAGCCGTAGTACAAGACAGTTTCACTAGACAAACAATAACGCTCCGTCTATTTCTCCCACGTTTTATTCTCGGACCATCTTGTCCTATGATCACATTCTAGTAAAAACCCGTAATGTTTGTTCAGTTTATATGTTCTATTGTGACGTGCGTTCTTCTAATGATATTTACTGACGCTCTATTATATTATGCGAACGTTCTTACTAAGTCATTGGTTTATGAGAAAAATTAGTTTGTGATATCAATACAGATTAACTGCCATGTTTTCTGGAATATGTCGTCCTTTAATAAGAATATGAATTAGCGGTCTTCGGAAAGCATAACTTTGTAGTTACTCACGCTTATGTATATCAAAGTCATTCTTTATGTCTCACGATGGCTTTCAATTCCCGTCGGAATGTAACAAGACACGGATTAATCGTCTTATTTGCTTTACTCCTCTGTCTTCGAGTCGGGGATTCTGAGACTACTCCGCTCAGATGTCGGCGTGCGCGTGGATAATCAATTGTTTCAGGCCAATAATATTGAAAATTTGATTCTGTGGTATGATCCTGCGAGTGTGAGCCTAAACAATGAAACTGTGGTGGGCTCCAAGTTCTCTGTTGTGTTTCATTCAATGAGACTTGCCTTAGTACCTTATATTTATGATAAAACTGATCTTGAATGTCATCTTCAATAATAATAACGACTCAAACTTGCTTTTTATCCTCTGTAACGTCAATCTTTCTAGATTCAGTTAGTTCATTGCGATGTGACTTTCATACAACTACACTCACTACCAAAAAGTATTGGCCGAAATTTGTCGATCAATAGTAAAACATATGAAAAATCCAATTTTTCAAAA
>CAJVPJ010000231.1:0-33307 GCA_910592205.1 Paraglomus occultum | reverse complement strand
TGATGTTTCTTTACGGAGTTATGCATGATCAACGAAAATTTTAAGGGGTGGTCGGAGACTTTTGGTCACCCACTGTACCTTTAATGCAGAAAATAGCGCATAAATATATAAATCAAGTGAATATAGCAAATGAATAAAATTCAATCTAAAAATAATTATAACCACGGAGCGATGTCATGCGTTTTTAAATCTACGAATCAGAGATGCAGCATATAAGTTTGTAAAACATGCATAGCCAGCGATGTAAAGACAGTTTATTGAGATTGATAATGCGCAACGATTATCCGAAAAAATAGATTATACCAGTAATTATCGAGTTGAGTTGGTCAATGACATTAATATTCGAAATCACTATCTATGCTTTCACCGTTACTATTTGGATTGAATTTTGACCTCCCAGCATTTGAGACTATTACTATAGGTTTTGTATTAACATAATTACAAATTTGCAATGTGCATACTAATTACTATAACCAAATCAATGACGTTTTTTCTTATTTTTCTTATTTTTCTTGTTCTTCGTAAATTGGCAAAAAGGCTGTAATTTTCTGGTAAACCTTAAAGAAAAGAACACAGTTATAAAAGATTAAAATAAAATTCATGCAAAAATACATACACATACCTTCACCGAGCTCATCTTTCAATTCGTGAGCGCGTTTTTCTAGTAAAGCTGAAAAAACCATATTTATAAAAGAGTAAAATAAAATATAAACAAAAATACGTATACACACATTTTTCGGACTCATAGAGTTTTTTCATCCAATACGTGCCATGGCACCGATAAAACACCACGATTATTTGTCATCTTTTCGAAATAATCACCGCCAAACCATAATATGTTATTAGTATTGTCCAAATCAAACACGCGACCGTAGCAATCTAGGAAAAGCATTCCACAGTAACGTTGCCCAACGATAATGATATGATTGAAGCCATATTCTTTAACTTCCTCAATATAACAGAAAGATCATCTTTCACATAATGTATAGCATCTTGAGGAGTTTCGATATGGAGGTCAAGGCCAAGAGAAGTTGCAACACGAGGACAATTGGATGAGTCCACAATTTCGACTACAATGGGCGGATTATACGAGGAGCCAGTGAATTTATCACCAACTGACACTTGACACAGGGAGGCACCCCGTTTTCCTGCTTTTCAGATTGATTGTCCGGGAATACAAGACAGCACGGCGTCTTTGGGGTTTCCATTGTCCACACAGAGTTGCAATAGAAACCAATTCGGAGCAATTGCCCCAGGCTTGTCTGCATTTTTCGAATTCCTGATCGGTTGGGACATTCAAAAACAATCTCGTCATCGGTCTTACTCTTGTTTCTGCTATCTGTTTGTTGATCGATTCTACCCCTTTGCCTGTCCCACAGCGAATCGAAGCACCGAAGAGGTATTTTAGAATCTTTCCTCTCCGTTTCGAAATCGTGAGGTTCACTGCGGATGGACGAGCTCGCACAGTCTCCTCCATTTTAAAAATCTGTTCGGCGAGAAGCTCCAACATTTTCATCAAATATGTCATCTGGTTTTGCGATCCCGTTCTCGGAGGAAATTTTATATAGTGTGTCCATTGTAAGTAAGTGGTAAGGTCCCACACCAACAGTGACGTCAGAAAAATTACCAATGTTGAGGATCTTGCTAGCAATAACCCGCACATTTATTAAAAATTTAGCCAACAAAAACCGGTATTTTTTGTGAAAAAATTTCCTAGATTAAACATGTCGCTTTAATACGTGTAATAAACCTATATTAAAATAAACATGTTGTATGAGCGGTGTTGTAGTCGTTATTATTGGGTATAATAGTAGTATTAGGAATTTTGTCGTAAATTGCTCGCACAACGGGTTAAGCTTTCAGCGCTGTAACGCGAATAGTTCAGCATATGCTAAAAGCTAGAGATTACCAGACCGAATATCCATTATTAGAGAAGACATTAGAGATCATAGTGAACACCAGTTGAGTATTCCAATCGTGAGTTTATTAGTTGTTTTCATCGTATTTATTCGACCCTATAGGTATATCCACTGTACGAGTTACTGTATTCCATTATCCCGTTGGAGTCTTCGACCAAATTCTATGCAGGAAAAGGTGTAAAACTCACTCGAACTTCATATATCTAAATTGCTGCTGCCGAATAGTTATTCTAAAATGTATAATTATTGCTAAATATTAATTTACGTCACTGAGTTACAGTGCGCAAAAAAAGTTTTCGGAATAACGTTTTATTAACTGTGCACCTAAGCTTTACAGATATGTTCCCCACCATACAACAAAACGGTTTACTTATTGCTACTTAATATCTTATTTTATTACCATTTCTCTCAATTATTTCATTCTTGATGGCATGCTATGAGCCAAATTAACATGTGCTTTTTCAATATTTTCCCATTCTTTCTGAATTCTCCACGCAAAATCTCTACTGTGACCTTACCAGAAGTCCATTGATTTGTATTTTCAATCAAATTTGCCACAAATTTCGATCGGATTAAGATCTGGGCTATCTGATGGCCAATCCAACATTTTTGGACACGGCTGTGCAAGAAGTTTTTTCCTTGCTTTGACTGTGTGTTTAAGGTTATTATCTTGTTGAAAAACCTAATGCTTACCAATAATTTTATAACAAGGTTTCAGTTAAAATTTCTGATACAGAGCATAAAGTTTGTACGGATGTTTTACCATAGCTTGGTGGAGAGGTTGTTCGCCAAATATATAATAATCCTTTTGGGTATTTCTAAACATTTGTATGATAATCTCATCAGAAAAAATAACTTTATTCCAGTTTTGTTTTTTATATGTTGTAGCAAATCTAGACAGCATTTCTTGTGTTTGTCGGCACAGTCTTTGGGTGTGTGCAATGACACCGCAAATTGTGAAGTTCATAAAGAACTGTACGACTTGTTACATTAAGATCGGGATAATGCTTATTCAATATATTTGCAAGCTTGGTAGAGGTAGAGTATTGGTTACTTGAGACTAGTTGACCAAGATAACGACGCGACGTTGATTGGAAGAGAGCTTTCGAGGTCTACCAGAACGTGGTTTAGGGTCCATAGATTCATTATAGTCAATAATTCCGACTTTTTTACACGCTAGTCAAATTAGTCCATCTGTGTTAGTTATAATCGACGATGATTTGATGAATGGCCACTCCATATGCAGAATATGCTGTACGACCATAAAGTGTCGGAAAAAAAGTGTCAAAACTATTGACTATAATCAAAGATTCCCCATTTTTTAAGTTTTTTAATATTATTATATATCATAGAAAGTGAAGTAGAAGCTAATTTACGTAATGTGTTGGCATTCTAATTATTAATATTTTATCACATAAATTAACCTTTTGATATTAATTAACTGCAATGCATGCGTCGTTTCATGACGTGAAACGGCGTGTTTTTGAAATAAACGGGCGATTACTATTTATTAAAAAAACGTAGCCGATGCACGAATTAATGCATAACGAAACCTCGTCGTAAGGGTTAGCTTATTGCAAGCAATTCAATATTAAAACTGATTAATTTAAATAAAAATTTTATTTTCAATATTTTTTACTCAATTTTGAAGTTACACTCACTACCAAAAAGTATTTGCCGAAATTTGTTGATCAATAGTAAAACATATGAAAAATTCAATTTTTCAAAAATCTGTATTGGCGTTGTCTACTAAACAAACAACAAAATTGATATGAAGCTGATTGACTGCAGCTTTCGAATAAAATACTGATAAATTTACACAGCTTATCATACCGGAGCTGTGCTTCCGTATGTAGGTTACACGTATGTAATCACATGAAAAATGTATGTGTAACATATTACTGCCACTTCATCGTACTGCAGCTTCATAATAATAAAAAGTTGGATGTTTCATATGTTTTACTATTGATCGACAAATTTCGGCTTGACTGGATGGATTAAATTTATTTATTATTCGATTAGTAATAAAATATGTTAGGATCGACGTTAAAGACAGAATTTACAAACAGCTGTCGAAGTAAATAATGATTTACATGTAGCAACGCAACCGCCACAGTTTTTTGTACAATTCGCATTGCCGGAAATAAGCTTTGACTGAACGTTATGCTAATCAAAGAGTGTGATTGCTTATTATCATGAGACGACTCATTGCTTATGGATGGATATTATGCACACTTTGTGACAATGAAATTTGTATACGCAGAAATAATAAACTTAAATGTCGTTAACTCCATTTATTAGAACCACCATTAGCTAATTAATAATAATAACAATAATAATACATAAAATACGAAAAGATAGTAACACATAAAATCCTATCATGATTCCAAAGCTGGTGGTGTTCCACCAGTCAAGTCTTTCCAATTCTTGTTAACAAACAGATTCTTTGACTTCAACGATTTTACCATCCAATTTCCAGCCAACACTCCACCGAACATAGGCAGCAACCCCACCCCACCAGTTTTACCAAGACTAAGAAACATCGCTGGCGGCCCCGTTTTGTACTCGATTAATTTCTTTTCGCTAATCAATGAGACTAAGTTTTTGGCAACTACGTCCGCTTGAAGTCCGGCTCTGAATGCCATTTTCGTTTCTTTGACATTGGTAATGTCTCCCAAGGCAAAGATACGGTCGTATCCTTCGAGCTGTAGCGTAGGACGGACTCTAACCAATCCAGTATCGGCTTCTATTAACTGAGAGTTTAGTGTGCCGACCAATCCAGAATTTACGTGAATTCCGGTGGCCACTAGTTGAACATCCGATTCGATTGTGGTGCCTTTGTCCGTGACAAGGGTAATTGTTTTGTCTCCATTGTCTATGTCGGAAGCTGAGAATTGCACGCGTTCGTTTAGAATAATTTTTACGCCTAGAGCTCTTAGACGAGCGGTAGCCCTGCTTCGGAACTTCTTTGGCAAGTTATCATCGAGGAGCAATTCACGTGAATGAACAACGGTTACATCTTTGTCATTGTAGGTAGTTTTTATTTCGCCGGCAAGCTCTGTATAGAAAATAAACAAAAAGATTAATCGATTGATTAAACTGTTGATAGCCAAGTTGACACAATAGAGTTTGACGCTTTAATGTTTCAACAGCGACATACCGATTCCGACAGCCCCTCCTCCAATGATTAACACTCTATTCGCTTTTTTCACAGCAGCCCGGTAAATACCAATTTCTTTTACTATATCTTCCTTGTTCCTTCCCCCAACCTTGGCAGGCTTAGCATAATCGCTTCCGGTAGCAATTATAGCATACTTGAATGGGACTTTATCTCCAAATTCATCGACAGCCTTGTCTAATGTTACTTCATTGTCACTCAATTGAACTGCAGCTGCATTGATGACCTTCCCACCGTTTTGAAAGAGTTGGTCATATGGAATGAGAAGCTGAGATTCGAAACCATTGACAGCGACTGTTCGTGGAGCCCCGACTGAATGCCAGAAATGAGTTTTACGCTCGATTAAAATGATCCGATGTGTTTTGTGTAACGCGGCTTCAAGTTTTTGGGCAACAGCGACACCTCCGTATCCACCGCCGACGATTACTATGTTTGATTTAGACATGGTTGAATGTTGATTGGTTGATGACTATTCGTTATTAAATGACGAGACGCTGAGAACTTTAGAACGTCAACGGTCCTGTTATATATATAGACATGACCGGGTGCTAATATTTGAATATTACAAATTGAAAGTCGATTGGATTTGTCATCTATGTAATTGTACATGTGGTTCACTGATCCTCGATAATATGGGTCGGCGGCGGGTAATTGATTGTTTAACACAAAAACCTCTCAACGTCAATGATTCCAAATGGGGCCAAATGATTCCGTGTGTTCGATTGTGCAGGTTGATTACTCAGACTTTCTGATCGGGGTGTTATTCAACCGACCTGTTACAAAATAGGCTAAACCCAACGGTGCATATCATTCCTTATTTGGAGATAAGGTCTTTCCCTTATACTTGGGAGTATCACGAAATTTAAGATGCAAATGACGATTATTGTGATTCGCAATTTATGACGAGCATCGTACGCCCCAGCTATTTCCAGCTAGTAAGCCCTTTGAAAATAACACGCGACAGGAGTCTTTTTGACAGGTTTGTGGAACTCGTATGAGAATTCTCATCTTGTTCATTGTAGTAATCATAGATTGAGATGGAACGATTTGGAACTTTTTGATATGAGGTGATACAATTAAAGTTTTACACAAAATGCAGGTTGGTTCCGAGCCAAATCATATCAAAAGGTTTGACGCTTGGCAGTAGATCAGAATCTGTTGTATTTAATTGAACACTCTACTATTACTATGAATATTACAATAGTAAATAATATTATCTGGAGGAGTATGCAAATGTTGCACAACAAGAATTACTTGTCGGCATTTCGTCGAAATAGTGTCATTATGAACGCATCGAGTATTAAAATGAAAGGTTCAGAGACGAATAGACAAACGTTTTAACCAGGCAAGAGACGAATAGACGGACTTTTTACTTAGTCTAGAAGACAATAATAATATGCACTAGATCCGTCAAAGCACATTTGCTCTATCTGCTATTAGTACTACAATACTTCGAATAGCAATCAACAGATGTTCAATAAATGTATTCAAAAGACGTGATTGGAATTATTTATACTTTATCATTAGTGTTGGCCATCATTAGACTCGTAACTGTTTCAAAACATCTCTTCATTTTTAGTTAATATACGAAATTATCGGAAGCTAAAAGTACAAATTAAAAGTTTAATAAAACGACCACTATAATCTATACATGTACCAATTATGCGTGATTCGTGCGCTTAATACTTGGGTGGTGGGTTACCAAAGTTGTAGGTATAAATGTAGTAATAGACTCGCGGCTTTCTTATTTGCTACTTCATCCCTACATAGTTGGGTATTCAGGGATTTCTCTTCCATAGTATGTAATCGAGTCATATGGTTCATTTATGCATGTAAAGTAAAAATAACTAATGCACAAATCAAAGGTAGAATGAATAGAACCCGCTTACGATATGAACTCATGCTCGTTTACATCGTAGGGCAAAAGCTGTGCGATACATCCATAAATGCACATCTGGGTTACTCATATACTAAAAAGAGTATATGCACGTGGATATTCACGATAAATTTAAAACGCGAGCAACAAAATTACTGGGATAACACGGCTACCTCCGATAGAACCGAAGGATTTCCGGACGGGTCTTATGTAACATTACATCTCGTTACTACTACGAGCTCTTTTTTTGCAAAAATGACTTGCTTTAGTTCGTTTATGCGCAGCCTGTCACAATCTAGTGAACTTTATCATACAATTTTAAGACTGTCCAGTATATTCTTTATTATATTCTTTACTAAAAGTTCATCTACATGACAGATCGTATCAAGAGAGACGTCGTTCGATTGTTTTTATATATCAATCGTGAATTATAATACAAAATTCGGTTGTGTGATCGATTCACTTTACATGATGATAAAAATTTATCAAAAAGCGGACAGATGACAGTGTTGTAAAACACTGCTCATCCGATTTCAAATAACTACTTAAAGAAACCGAAAAAGCCTCCTTTCTTACCCTTATCGTCGTCATCATCATCATCATCGAGAAAACCTGAAATCCCCTTCTTACATTTTTCTTCAGCAAACAATTCCTCTGTTAATTCTTTCTCCACAATCTGGTACAAGTGCTCCTCAAGATCTTCAATAACCGGATGCACTACTTTTTCAACCAGCCCCGGTAGCTTCATGATCATCTTAGCAAACACGTTATTCTTTGTATCTCTCTGACCAAATACACCAAGGACCGCTCCACGGAAACCGTCCAATTGTCCATCGTTATCCGCATCGGGGAGTACTTCTGCAAGATGCTCCTCAACACGCTTGGGTATCGTAGTAACTAGATGATCTTGGATCTCAGAACCAACATGATTAATCGGAGCACGAAGTAGTTCGAGAATCTTGCCAACGATGCCTTCTTTTCCTTTAAACAACCAGCTAAGATCGAATCTGATATCAATTAGCTCGCGGAATGATTTATCTGGTTTCTCTTTCTTTTCCTTCACTATGATCTTTTCCTTTTCGATCAAAGTCACACTTTGACCAGTTGCTTCGCGAATAGCGTTTTTGGATGAATTGAGGACGGCATCGGTAACCTTGTCGGATATACCGTCCATCGCTTCGTAGACGACTTCTCTGATGCTTTCGTGAATCTTATCTTTGAATTTAGCTGGCATGCGGTCGGTAACCGTGGCGACAAAGTCGAGAATACCTTCCATAGCGCTATGATCTTCTGCGAATCTGTTGGTCATAAAATCCATGATCGCACCTGGTAGTTTGTCGGCAAGGACTTCTGTAGTACTTTTGATTTTTGGATCGATACGGGTTTGAATTTGAGAACGGTAGCCATCGATGTACTTTTCTAACGCCCGACAGATACGATCGCGAATCATTGTAACGGATAATAAAAAATAAAAAACGTTTGACTGCTTTGCGGTTTGGTAAGATTTGTAAAAATCGAGATGGGATAAATAGTTAGAGGCTTTTGTATCTCGTGTTGTATGAGAGAATGTGAGAATTTCTCGAAAATCGAGTGGCTTGGTATGACGACATTATCGCTCCAATGAACTTGCAGCTATTGTGTATGTGTTGCCAGGTTTGGCTGATATAAGCCCATAGCATTGGCATTTTAGGAACAATCACAACAGAAAGATTATCCGATGGTGGCACTAGATAACAGATTTTAGGGGTTAGAATTAGATTTGCTAACCATCCCCGCAAATTTAGCTCTCATTCGTTCTCTCTATTCCTGTTCTTTGAGGGTTAAGGAGTAAAGTTTAGAGATAAAACAATAGTGTTGCCTTTCTTGTTTCTTGGTCGTAATATTTTTTTTATGTTATCTTGGATGATGAGTGGCTAACCTGTTCAAGTCCAAACAGTTACACGAAATTTACATTTTATGTGTGTGCATGCGCAAATTCGAACAATAAACATTGCTTCATATAGTGAAGTCAATAAAGACAAGGAGTAATGCACATGGAAGATTATTTCCTCGTTTGGGGCTGTTAAAACCCACCGCTATTACTATGGACTACGCAACGAGTGAGAAAGAAGCATTTCGTAATAAATGTCAATCACATCTTACGGAACGAACGCTGAGAAAACGACCACTCTTAAGAAACGACATCTGAATCACGGTCATTTTACATGTTAAAGGCAAAATCTTCCTGGATTTGCAAGACGAGTAGTAATCCACCGCTGATCTCTGTAAGCATTCGATTTCAGTCCTATGCTAAAACCAGTTTGCTTGTTTATTATTTAACGTTCACCAACTCATATAAACATTCCGCAAGCCACATTGAAGCGAATGGCCCTTTCGTTAATAACAATTTCGCGTTCAGAAAGAGAAATGATAAGAATGTTTCAACTACCGGTAAACCAAGAGTTTCCATAAATTTGGTGATCAAGCTTTTTCTGAAATTTTATAACTTTTGTCCTCCGTATCACAATAAGGAACCATACCAAAGCTTTTATTCAAATGACAATTCTTTTAAGTCTTTTTATGAAGCATATCATACAGAGAGAGACCCCCAATTACACATTTGACTCATTACAACGGCTCATCACAAAAGCCAAACTATTACGTTTGACGAGTTGTCTATTTTGAGAGTGCTTATTAATTTAACATTGACAATGACTGGTTTGCAAAGATAAAATCGGTTTATTATGATTCGTTTCACTTTTCGTGATCTCCAATTAAAACCACAAACAATCGGAAAAATAAGGTAAGGCCAAAAAAACCAAGCACAACTATTTCTGATTCGACGCGTCTTGTCCCCCCCCAAACGTTACTCCATTAGCCACTATAATTTCAATGTATGAAAGCAGTTACGCATTTCGGTTGGATAAAGGTGAAAATGCTCTATATTTATTAAAGGCATATTAATATTAATATTGAAATTTCAAAACCTTTGGTGGCAATGCTGTTTCAGCCCTATTCTCTTGCGTTTTTCAGCTAAAAAATGACAATGGAAAAAAAAAGTAATGCATTTTACATTAGCATTACAATTTTATTACATTACTTTTAGTAGAAAAATTTGTACAAGGAATGAAACGCCCAAAGTCCATCTCTTCTAAGTTCTTATTATATTTGTAATTTAAATTGTATCAGCTTCATATTATGCAATCTGCCAATTTATCCGTTTATCTCCAACAACCCAGCGAGATATGGCATTCTGTTTCTCTTCTGAGTCTCGTTCCACGTTTGCTCGACGTATAGCTTTAATGGTAATTTTAATGAAGCTTCTTGATTTAAAACATCTTCTAACTTCTCCTTTGGCAATTGAAGTAGAACGTTGAAAGAACTGGGTTGGTTGTCCTATGTTGTTCAATGAAATCCAATAAATACAATTGGGAAGATATATCCCATTTATAACAAACAGTACACCTAACATAATCTCTTTACTCACCGTACAGTATTTAATGAATCCTTTCCATAATATCGAATTCGTCCATATCTTTTTGGTCATCTGCAGAGGCAATATATTGTTTACGTATTTGGCAAGGTTTGGATATTTCGCCACTGCCTGTATGACCGTATACATAAATAAAGTAGGCAGAGTAGTCTGATCCGCCATTTGCTGTAGTGAACCTGCTATTGTCTTCTCTGTAAATATATTTGTCATTGAGAAACAAATTCTTATGGCTGTAATGCATAAATAGGAAGTTGTATAAGAAAATCGCAATAATTAACTGTTCCCCACTCCACGTTCGATAGCCTACCTTCGCGAGATTTCTTAA
This sequence comes from Paraglomus occultum, assembly GCA_910592205.1. NCBI lineage: Eukaryota > Fungi > Glomeromycota > Glomeromycetes > Paraglomerales > Paraglomeraceae > Paraglomus > Paraglomus occultum. Next base: position 22,537 of record CAJVPJ010000231.1, on the reverse strand, counting down.
GCTCTACACTGTCCTCCATTTGATGAAGGGCAACAAGTAACTCTTGCGGCGTCAACGGAGCGGACGTTGCATGTGCATTTGATGTTGATATCGACGGCTTGGTCGCGTTCGACGGTGCATTGGATGCATTTGTTGGGGGTGCCGACAATATACGAGAAAACAATTCTTTGACTGGCTTATGCTCTTTTTCCGTATTTACCAATAGCTCAAGCATCTTAGGAAGGTTGCGAAGAATCTCATCCTATATGAACGGGATTGTTAGAACAGGTTTGGGAGGAGTAAAATCAGAAAAGGCTTGTTACTACATCTCAACCATACTACCTTCTCAAGACCCGATATTATTGGAATAAGACACCTTGCATCTAATCTTTTCTGCATAAATAACGTCTTCACTATACTAACTAGTCTACTTGTTGGACGCGTAGAGTCAGTGAGGATGATTAATATTCGCAACACCAAAGTCTCACTACCCTGTGGGAAGTTTTTGATTATATTAAGTAATTTAGGTGAGTTCATTCCAATATATTTAATCAATGGTTGGATGTTCTTGAGTATGATCTTCTGAATTTTTGGTGCGGCGTCCGTATAAACTGAGAAAAGCCTGGTTAAGTAGATGAAAAACATGCGTCAACAAAATCAAATAAAAACAACAATAACACACGCATTATTACAGTCTATAATTCACAGATAACATACTCAGTCAACAATTCGTGCTTTTTAGAGCAGAGGCCAAAGAACAATTCCATATGTCTAAGTGCATCTGCATCTGTCCATTTTACATCCTCAGGCCTTTTCGCCGACTCTTCACCTTCTATTGTCACCTCTACGTTAGTTGCCTGGTTACCGGCATGATAATGATAGTCATATAATTGTGGTGAACTTTCGTTGCGAAGAGCGTTAAGAGACTCTTTTGCAAACGCTTCGACTTCACTAGCTACTTGGGGATGGTCCGGCACCCATCTTTTCACTGTTATTATGGCAGACGATCTTGTTATCTTATCTGTTAGGGGTAAATAAGAAGGAAAGTCAGTCATGGGTTCATGCAACCTTATGCGAAAACACAAAGAAAACTCTTTTATTACCATTATGTATGCAATAAAGCAATAGTATTTTCAGGCAGAATGACCTCGTGGGCGGGCGCAAGTTTATCAGGTCTTGAAGTGTCGAGAAACCTAGTTGCATTCTTTAATCGAGAAAACAAATGGTTTCAACTAACCGATTAAAAGTAACGAGTACAAGTCATCGATGTTACCTGTCAGGGTCATTGCAATATATTTTTATTCTATCAACAATATCTTCAAGCAGTTCTGGTGCATCTAGTAAAAATTTCGTAAACGCTTTATCTTTGCGCTCTAACAAGGGCATAACACTATCCAACAAGCGTCGGAACCATATTGGATAATTAGGACTCTACAAATAATAATGTTAGTAAAAGTAATGTAAACGTTCACCAAAAAGTTGGGACGATTCAAAGATGTCTTACGTAGTTGGGTATGGCTTGCCGCATAATCTCGTCATGATACCATTCTTCATACAGCCATGTTAACGCTAGTTCCATCCTATAACAACAGTCATGCATGCATTAATTTACTAAACGCTAGACAAAATCACTAATATCCGTTAACTATTGCTCACCTTTCTTCGAAATTTTCTAGTATATATCTCACCATAATCTCTCTTAACTCATTGGAACGCATTTCGCGCTCCACATTTTCCTCCTCGATCATCGCCGCGTCATTGGGCTCATCATCCCGAGAAGTATAAATACATTCGGGCTCTTTCTTTTCGACAATACTCATTGAATCATCCTTAAGCGTACTCTCTTCACTCTTCTCATTATCCTCGTTCCTCAAGTTCTCTATATCCTCTGTAGTTTTCGCATTTTCCGGATTTTCCACGTTTTCCACGTTTTCCACGTTTTCCACGTTTTCCACGGTTTCCACATTGTCCATATTTTCCACACCTTCGACATCTTCGACATTCTCCGAATTTTCCTTTTCCTCCTCAATGTTCTTAATCGTCTCTTTATCCTCCTCGTCATTATTTGTCTCACTTCCCTCACGCTCTTCATTTGCCTCACTACTATCGCTCATCTTAACATCGCGCTCATTATCCATTTCTCGTAACCGCCAGCTATATTCCCAATCAGTGCTGAGGCCCCGGGTAAGCAACCTAGAGACAATTATCATCCACTGAGATTTGGTCATACTATAACCGACGATTGGAGCGGAAGAACCCGATTGCGCATCTTCCATTTTATCCGAAAGAACTTCTTCTGCATCGAATATCTTTGATAGCCGCATGCGCATCAGCGAACGACATTGAGAAGGTACGAGTGAAACGGGTTGAGGAAGTGTAAAAGGTTGGATTCTAAATGTCAGCATTGGCCGTTCTGGAGTGCTTGGCTGAGATTCCGATTCACCAGGCGACATACTCGATGGTATCGGCTCATCACTATGTTGGATTTTAGACTCGATAGCTACTGCATTATTTTGCTGATCAGGAGTTTCCTGTTCAATAAACGATTGTTTTAAATCCTCTGTATCCATTGGCTCAATCTTGACGGTGAGGTTGTCAACTTCGGCAGAGGCGGATGACAACGAATCAACACGCGACGCTCGTAAACGTGGATCTCGGAGTCGCGCATCGCGCCTTGGAGCTTGACGTTTCGTGTTAACTTGTGACTGTATGCGTGAGGGAGCTGTCGTTGGAAGCTGCCGAAAGTCAATATATAGTTTAGACATTAAGGGACGTGAAAATGTTGACTAAAAGAGTGTTAGCTTATAAACATACCATTATAGCTTGCCTAAGCCTATCAAGTGATATGTTCTGCAATGTCACTAGTATAACCTCTACGACAAGAAGCAACGGAAACTGCGTAACGTCGAATTGTGCTAATATAAAATTAATCTTTAGGTAATTGTTTCTGATAATAAAATAGAAACTAAGGGATGTAAACAGTTACTTACAAAGAGCGTCGGCAGCGCTTGATCCTATACCGTTGTTTTCATCGAGTCTTGGCCTCTTTGATGATTCGCCATTGTAAACCCCAGTTCGCTTTAGATTATTACGTGAAACTTCTTCGATGGAATCTCGCTGCGCCAAGAGTGTTCTAAATTGTTTTGGTATAATAGTAATCTCCTGCCTCCCACCTAGTTCCAGTAAAATATCGAAAACGAAAGCGAATGTCGAGTAGGGGAAAGCCCTTTGTTGTAAACAGTGATTAATGCATCTCTCATTAGCCAAATCTTAAAGTCGCAAGTTTCTCAATAGATTGGAATCTGGCTTACCTTAAGAAGGATATCAATTGTATCCGCATACATTTTAGAATGCTCCTTATTTGGTCATCTGTAAGATGATCAGAAGGAACATTATTCCATGTTGCGAAGGCATTTGCGATAGATTGAATATACTGAGGTCGCGTGCGTAATAAAGGACCCATTGCATTCACGATCGCAGTGATTGTGCTACTTGATCTGTTATGAACGGTCAAATAGGTAAGTGTTTCCCCAATTTTTTCCCCCAAACCAATCAATATTGCATACACGACATACTCTCTGCGTAAAAGCATCATCAGTGCATTCAGGATGGATATTGCTTCTTGTTCTAGCTCTGTTGGGTCCAAGAACGGGTGCGATGGAGGACAGAGAGATAGAGAGATATCCTCGTATCGCTTTGTCTAAATTACGGAAAACAACACTTAAGATAAATTTCGTGGCGTGGGATTAGAAAATTGACATACATGTATTTCGATATTTGAACCAACCATCGAATCTTTGACATGCCGCGACTGAACAATGACGATAGTTTGTAAAAACTTGACAACGCGAGTCTTTATGCCATAATTCGTGTCAGGCATTTCTAAAAAAGATGTTATCTTTTCCTTTATCTTTTTCATAGTATCCCAATGTTGGACTGCATCGATACCAGATCGACATCTACAAAATATAGAAACACAAGTTAGAGATTCGTATGCAATAAGGGAGTTTTTTTTTCTTTTTCGTTCAATTCGATTATTCAGCTTGATAGACGGCAGAGACTACGCAAACTCACATTTTTCTGAACAGATATGGGAATATGCTGGCGATGCATTGTATCGTCTGTTTTAATACTGGAACTGACCTACAGTTTATTATTATGTTAGCCAGTAACGGTATAGCATCTAATAAGACTATTTGAAATGTTACAGGTGAATAATGGGTTAAGGATGAAAGAGTTGCTCTTCTGTATTAGCAGCTAGAACTCGATAAAAGCTGAAACTAAACTCATCAAAAAAACTACATCGATAATATTCTTATGCCTACTAGTCTCTCTAGGCATTGCAATTGTTAAATTAAAATACGTCTAAAATAGTTGTTACTAATTCCCTATATATAATCCGTTCTCGTTCAATGACCACCTTTCCAGACCGAAACCGCTCAAAAATGTTGTATACCACTTGTCGTCAGTAAACCGTTTAATCCTCAAGCACCGCATAGAGGAAGTAATACTAGCATATATCTGACGTATTATCGGGAAACGGTTTGACAATCTGTACAGATCTGCTCTCAGACGAATCGGGTTCAATACGCTACACAGTGTTCACTAACTATTTACACAACAAAGGATACGTGACTCTCTCTGTTCCCAATTTATGGGCGATCTGGCGACCATATACTCTATAAATCCGACAGCCCACTTTTGTATGTCAGGGTTGGGGACGCTAACAAAACTCAGAGCTACAGTAGTCTGATGTTCAACGAGGTCGCCTCGTCCTTCTACCAATTGCTCAAAGGCATTAAGCGCTTCCAAGCGTTGCTTCGGTTGTGCGTGGGCATCTGAGGCAATGGTTAGCAAAGTTGCAACTTGTGCTTCAGTAGACGCCATATGAAGAACAATTAGCGGAGAAAGCGAGCTTTGTGGACAGAAACGATTTTCTACTTTAAGTATGCGCAAGCCACTATCGTGCCACGAAGTCATATGATAAATGAGGCACAACACTGTGGCGCTCTTAACAAAGAAACAATTGTATAGTTCTATTGTAGTGGATTTATTGTTTAACACAATGGCTTCACCTAATAATATCATCTGATGCCACTAAAGCATTCTTTGTGAGAAAGGATGCGTCTATAGGATGTTTTTTTAAAGATTTTCAGTTAAACTACAAGTTACATCTGGGGGGCGTTTACAATTTTAGAATATTTAGTTACCCGAAAAAAACGGGCATGATGGAATATGCGAAAACAATGATCAGTAAGTATTTTAGATTCTAGTATGGCAGGAGAGGGGAAAGATACGGAAGCTATGTCGAATAATAAAATAATAATAAAGGTTGCCAAAATTTCTTTTTTCTTGAAAAAAAAAATAATGAACAGACACCAGATCATCAATAGTCGTTAAATGATGCACCATAACCATATTGCCAATGCGAATGTTCTATATTAAAGGTGGATTCCCCAAGAGAGGGCAGACACACTACGAAACAATCGATTGAAATGTAGGTGCGTGAACATCAAAAAGGCCCGATCTTCTATGTTCGGAATAATCGGACGCTGCATCAGAATCGTCGACTACTCCAAATGCAATCGAAGATGTGTGCAACCGAGACGGACGAAAAGCAAAATTCTGTGTTGGATCGGGTCCCCGAGGTTGCCGAATTGGGAAAACAATCGGCGTACCGTCGGCGCTAAGTTCACAAAAAAGGAAGATATTATTAGTAAACATGCGCAGCCATGAAGCGACATTGCATAACACATTGGCAAAGTCAACTTACATCCAAGATCTTCTGAAAGGCGATCGCGATAACGGCGACGCTTCGCCACCTCTCAGTGTTCTATTGGAAGGACTTTCTGACATGCCTGTAGCGTTTGCAAACAATTGTGCTGCTGCTCGTCTGCCGTAAGATCCATTACGAGAGGGTGTCTGCTGAACGTTTATAAACAACAAAGAAACAGGGGTGCCAGATAAGTTATTAAAATATTCAAGTATCAGCCATCATATCAACCACATGTCTCGTTATCAATGGAAGAAAACGACTGAAAGGTACCTTGATATTAATAGCGGCTGAAGCGGGTTTGCGCACTATCCTCAGCACTTTCTCATCACCATCACCCTCGCTGTAATCGAACAGCCCAAGTTTCTGAGCAATCAAATGTACTGTGCGTCGCTGAGAAGGCGTTAACGTCTTGGAAAAGGCCAGTTCTTCACGGCTTTTGTCGTCACGGAAAATAATAACTTGGTCATAGAATTTGAGCGTCTCGGGATCATTAAGGTCGAGATTTGTGGGCTCTGATGAATAGTCAATGTAATAAGTGCCTATATGGTAAAAGATTAAACGACCAATTTCTTATTCATACCTGGACTTTTCCTATCAGCCAATGTCTTGTCTAGTTTTCCATTTTCCATTTTTTCCGGTTTAAGATTAGCGTTTTCTTTTACGATTTTGTCTTTTTCTCGTACATCCTGTTCTGCCTTTTCTTTTTCTGCCTTTGCTTTCTCTGCCTTTTCTCTCTCTTTCGCCTCTCTCTCTGCAGCAGGCAGAACACGTTTGTACTCTACTCTGAGTTTCCTACCGGCAACCTCGTAGCCGTTCAGTGCCGACACTACAAGATCTGTTTCTTCAGGAGTTCGGTAGTTTGCAAAGGCCAAACCTCTAAATACACCATTATCGAAGTGATAATTGAATGCATAAGGTCTTGGGATATCGAGATTATTCTAATAATCGATTTTCAACATGAAGATTATCTCAAGATAATTTCGAGGAGGAAACATGGAACGGAGATAGAATATTTGACAAAGAAACTTACGAGGATAGCAAGAAGCGCGTCTCGCTTTATGGAAAAGGGAATGTTTTTAATGACAATCGCTGTTGGAATCGTTTCTTGAGCACCTGTACTGGCCTCGCTGTCACTTGCTGGTTGAGACGTCTTCTCATACCAAAGCTGCTCGGAAATAAGTTAAAGCAGAATGACGTGATCGTATAATAAGCACTACATGCCATATGAAAATTAGGAATGCACCAAGGACCCCATCCGAGGTTTAGTTTTTCCTTACCTTCGACCGTCGCTTTTCTCTTCTGCGTTGACTGTCAGTATTCCCTTTTTTGAGTTTGAGGGAATTTGACCGGGATGGAGTGTCAGAGTCGACAGCGTGGTCTTCAAATTGATCCTCAAAAGAGAGTTCAAAGTCGTCACCCATTATGTGGCAATGTTTTTTCTTTGGTGGAGATGAAGTGAGAGTGTATGCCACCTACGCAAGCGAGAAAAAAAAACAATGCGAAGAGAATGCAATCATATGATACGATTCAAGGGTTTTGTAAGTATTTTCTGCGAGGTCGTGAAACATAAAGAAACGGTGTGTGCATTACGTAACACTGTGAGGTTGAGTCAAAAGTGGAGGTGATTGATGCCGAATAATAAAAAGATATGGATTAAAGAGATGCTGCGTCTTTGCAAATCCCCAATATGATTGTGGCTTTACTCGCCCTATTGATTAAAGGGGGTTCGAAATGTCGAAATGGGTCAGAAATGCTATTAGTCATGTTTAATACTCCATGCAACCAATAGCGTGTAGGATTAACGAAGCACAGTTAATTATACTGTTGCGGCAAACGGGGCAGATAAAAAATACAATAATTAGTATTAAACGTATTTTAAAAAGAGTTTTTATAGACACTGCGCGCGTCAGCGGTAGATTGCGAGATTGAGATTTTAATGCCTCTATAATAATAGTAACAATAATGACAATAAATCGACTGCGCAACCTAACCAAGCTCGTCAATTACCCACACAAAATAAAGTTTTGTTTATTCGTCAAATAATGTCGTTCCTTATATGTCAACATCAGGTGCTTGCGTTGAGCTTCGAGAAGTACACGTGGAATTTCGAAAATCTTGCACTTGTTTAAAAGAAATCGATTCACACGTTCGAGGCAGATCATTTAATACTTAAAAGGTGTGTTTCGAATACTATGATCTTGATGCAGATTCGTAGATTTCTTTGAAAATTTTCTTTCTTCTCTTTGACACTCGATAATGCTAGCTTTAAGTATTGCGCTGTTCTGTGAGTATACTAGTTCACTCTTTCTTTCTTTTAAAGCTCGCCACTTACCTAATTTCTCAAGATTACATTAGCGTATTCGTAATTGGCGGATTGGCTTTTGCCTCCGTTGAGGGCACCCTGCCAACTGCACGACGATTGCAGTACATTACCGTATATGCATATTCTTGGGTTTCAGAGTGGCCTTTGCTGTTTATCTTGTTTAAGATAGGCATTAAAGTGCTTGCCTCTTTCTGTGGAGTTTTTAGTAAGTACAAACGCCAGGTCGTTTAGAGTGGATAGATATTGTCTTCTTGTTGGGAAACATCACTTGCTTACTCATCTTGCTGCCTATTGGTAGGGACTTGGTTATCTCAGGCTTTTTTTGTATTAGACATCTTGACGATGATTGGTCTCGTCGTCATCTTCTTAGATGGTAGGCATTAGCATGTGTGGTGAAATTCTCTCAAGAATGACATGCCCTGTTGCTGTAACATGGTTTTTGGTCGTATCAGGATATGAAGCAAGGCTGACCATACACGAGGCGATAAAGGACTACTGTGATGAAGTAGAATTACCAATTCTTACTAGGTAAAAAAAAATTTTTTTTTGCTAATGAGCTTGCTGGCTTGAAGCTAAATTAAAATTTTCGTTAATTTTTAGCGATACTTTTTGGAATCAGCTTGTCAATCCGTTATATATTCCAAAAGACGTAATACTTTACGCCGATAGTAAGTACGTTTAGGAATCTTTACCTTTTTGGATGGCAAGGGTATTAATAACGGATTGATTAAACTTTTTGCTATTCACAGTTGTATATTGTACTGATCAAGAGTTAGCCGAACAAAGGGAGGACGTCGATGAAAAGCAATTCTTGTCACTCGACATTTACACTCGTAGAGATACTTCGGCAACCTTGAAGCCCGTTTTTGTGAGTATTTATGCATTAGTCTGCTTGTATCACGGGTTTTACTACAATACTAAAATTGATTTCCAATCAGTTATTCATTCATGGAGGCGGATGGATAAGAGGTGACAAAACATCGCCGTATCCATTGATCCGCCATTTAGCCGAATCTGGTCTTGTAAGCAGTTTTCATTTTCAGTAAATCTGCAGGTTATTTGAACATCACCTGACTGAACCACGATGAAACTCTCTCAGGTCGTCGTTGCGATAAACTACCGTCTTGCTTCGGTTGCTCCGTATCCAGCACAGCTGATTGATGCAAAACGTGCCTTACGATGGGTAAAGAAAAGCATCAAAAACTTCGGAGGAGATCCTAACTTTATCATAGTCGGTGGTTTGTATACTCATTTGTTGTTTATATCACGTTTCAAGTAATATTTGACTGATACTATGATGTGATGTTATGATATTTAAAAGGTGACGGTGCTGGTGGTCATCTCGCTGCGCTTGTTGCTCTGACACCAAATAATGCAGAGTATCAGCCTGGTTTCGAATTGGTAGACACGAGTGTACAGGCATCTGTTCTAATTAACGCTATAACGGATGTTACTAATGAGACAATGGTCTGGAACACAAACTTTCCCGAACATTTTGCAAAAGACATTGCCAAATTGGATAAGAGCAATGAGGACTTTTTAAAGCTGCATTCGCCGATACATAATATAAAACCCGATTCGGTACCATTTCTAGTATTCCAGTAAGTTTGTTTGCTATGATCGATATTGATCCTACCATGAAAATTATTTAACGCGCATTTTATGATTTACTCGGATATAGTGGGGATCGCGATAATCTAGTTCCGTTCCAATTATCAAGAAATTTTATCGAGCAGTTCAGGAAGGGTAGGATACAACGCACGCGAAATGGATGAAATGGATGATTGAGTAATAAAAAACGTTTCTAACTAGAAATTTTACTTGTTTTAGTGTCAAAATCGGAGATTCAGTTTGTCCAAATCCCGGTACGTCACATGGCACTTTTTATAATTACGATTGTTATCATGACCTAACTGTTATTTATATGTGTAAAGGGCGGGCATCACGTATACCATTTATTTACCTCACCTCGTTCGCAATATCAAGCTATTGGTATTGAAAAATGGATAAAGCATTTACACCATGATGGAAAACACGCATAGATTCTAGAAATCCAGAGAATGTTGTGTCTGACTGAGCTAACTGACTAGCTGGTTTCTTCACTTTTATTTAAATAATTATTCTTAATAAATTGTTGGCCTGTGTATTAGGCGGGAATATTTTTTATTAAAGTGATAACAACGTAACAAGCATCTTAACCTTAATGGAGATAGCAGGAAATGGTTTTCTAAACATAGTCCTCTTCCATTACATGCGATTTTTTGTAATTGTCGCGCGAAAGTAATGCATCATCAAGGCCAATAAGCTCGAATATTGGACGAATGCAACCCACTATTAAATACGTTCCTCATAAGATTCAGTACGTTTTTCCCAAAATCACAGTATCCGTCCGTGTGGGCGAAGTATGTTGTACTTTAGTCGATACGGTAAAAGGCAGTACATTTTTCAAGATATTCGAGACGTGTTGCTGAATGTTTGATGGGACGGAATTATTTTTTATAAAAGCATCACTTAAAACAATTTACCACGGCAATGGTACATTCTGATACGCACATTTGCAATAAATGATGTGTGGACTTTAGCGATGCAACCATCAGAACAAGAGTAGTACATCCCCTGGTTCTCAAAGAGCTACTTGTGTGCAATAATAAAAGAAAAAAATTGTAGAAGAACCAAGGACGCGAGGTTCATGAAATTTGGTTAGAGAAATTACATCTGCTTATATACAATGTAAAAAGGCTCATTTGAAATGTTGGAACTCTAAATTTATTTAATATGGTATTCTTTTTCGATAGTGTTACAGTACAAATAATAATAAGGCTTAATTTTGTTACTAAAGTATTCAGCATCTATATCTAATCAGGACAACACACGATAAGCACATTAAAAGCCTATTACACCACATCCAAAAATTATGTACGTACAGTATATGCTGGTTCCAATCCATTTGGTGTCAAATTGCATTGTTATTCGTAGGTCCGTGTTTTGAACAGTTTACATAAGTCGTCATTTCAGATTGGAACAAATAGGTGTTATTACGGAAATAGCTATCGCTACAAATTCAATACCAATTGTATTTGCCAAAGCTGCTTAGCGCGTGATTTCGGTCAGTAGAATACCTGCAAATATTCAATACTTTGTTACCAGCACTAATTACCTTTTTTTCAAACACATTATATAATTAGTGTTGTTGAAATTGAATAGAATGACCGATTTTTTTAAATGTCAGGGCACTGTTGTGGCCCACATCTGAAATTTTAGTGGCATTTTGAATCTGCATTAAAAATGTAAACTTAATTGAAATGAAAGTTTTACTTGCAGTTGTTTTTATAACAGTAATATATTCCATATAGTAATAGGCCTATCTCTATATAAAAATATAAATATGAAACTAATTTACATCAAATCCACAAAACTACGACATTTATTAGAAATGTTTAAAAAAATAATAAGGAGAAAAAACTGCTCCATACATTTTTAAAATCGATTGATATCAAAAATATCTAGATAAAGAAAAAAATACTTATGAAATTTACCAAGAAGAGAAAAATAAAATTAATAAACGAACATTAACCTTATGATAAACAGCGAAAACGAGAAGCATAAGCAAAATTATAATTAGCTGCTCTTTTGTTATTACAGTCGACCTCCCCTACAGTCACGCAGTTGGGACCAGATAAAACCTGTGACTTATGGGGGTGACTATATGGGAGGTCAACTGTTTCCTTTTGAGACAACGTATGCAACTCATGGCGCAGAAGAATACCAAATCAGCCGTAGTTATAACAGCTATTTTGTAATCCCGATATTAGATATAGGCAACGATTTACATAATTCAGTGAACGCATAGAAAATATTTAAACACCGCGAATTTCCTTCATAAAAACATCATATCCATCATACTATCATAATATCTTCAGCACGTCCTTAATTGCTTGATCTTACGATTTCATTTAATTTTTACAATTCGAATAACAAACTTCCTTTAGAATAGTTCTCTATATTCTAGTAAAATGTTTGACTGGTGATTTAATCTAATCGTTGTTCATTTATTATTCCTGTAATATTAATTGATACTGTATACATCTGATTAATATTAGGAGTTTGAGCATTAAACCGCTTTTCTGGACTTTTAGTTGTAGACTTGAGCTTGCTACTAAGTCTGCATAGTCATCGGTCTATTTAATTGTCTATAAACGCGTTTACACAGTCGTATTATAATTCTTTCCCGAACAGTAGATTTCCTTCGGATCAACATCGCGTGAGAAGTCAGCAAAAAGTGTGTACTATACGATAGCATCGTAGGTATTCAAAGCCTGCTTTTAAAGGTAGCATTAGTAGGAAGACGCTATTACAGAATGCTCCCACACGTATAGTATCACGACAGCATTATAATGGTTTTATTTAATATGCTGTACATATATCAACATTGATGACATAAGACCATCACATTACTGTTTGACCCAACATGAGTTTTTATGCACCACTTAATTAACTCTAACTACCGGTACACGTATTTTTTTAGGCGATGAATTTGAATTTCGACAATATGAGTGACGCGGGGAGGATGATTCAGTTGTTAATTGAGCTGAATTCATAATATCAATAGTAAATCTTGCCCTTTCCTACATAAGTAAAAATAATTAGACCAGACTGCGAACAAACTTGTTTGAAGATTATGAAGCAAGATTCTTACCAATAATGAATATAAGGTAGATACTACAGTGATAATGTTTAAAAAATTCGCACTTTCCGTCGGGAACAATACTTTCGATAATAGATTACAGCGGTACAGGCCGTCATATACCAAATCGATACTAAAAATTTTAATTTCGCTTCCTATTGGTTTTAGTTTTAATTCTATTAGTTTGGCAATCAAACACCAGCAAAGTTATAGTAGAGATGACTTACCACAAATTAATATACCATACATTTCCAGGCCTGCAACATAACCGTGAATATCGATAATAAAATCCAAGGACTCTTTCATGAATTCTGCTAACTTAACGATAGTCTTATTTATGGTATTAGGGGAATGCGGCTTTATCTCACCGAATACGAACTCTCTCTCAGTGTCATCAATCTTTGAGAGGATCCGGAAGTCTGGCTTTCTACCATGGTTATGACCATCCAATAAACGTCTCTCTTTGGAACTTTCGGATTCTCCATTAGCCCTTTATTTCAATAATAAAATTAAGCGCATATATCTAGTATAATGTAATGATTGCATGAAACTTACCAAACTAATGATAGTTCAGTTTGATTGAATATTTCTTCTAGAATTTGATGACAATATCGATGGATGAACGTATCTTCGTCCAATTTTTTTGTTCTCATTATAACTCACGGAAGACAAATAGGTAAAACTGTGGCAAAAAAAAATGAGTATTATAATACCATTAACAACATCTTATGAATTTAGAACTTACAAATTTCTCGAAACTATCTGCACACAATCAAAGATGCCTTTGTCTTCGTCTGTTAATGTATTCCCTTTTGCCCAATTGTTACGCCACTTTGTATTGAGTGATTGTTTGTCATTCAAAAGCTAGACACGTCAAATAGACAAATTAATGTGGTTGCTAGTGCGTATAATAATATCAAGGAAGATATTTACCCTGCTGTATTCGATAATTACTAAGTCGGCAACCGTCGGCAACTCTTTTGGAGTTAAGGGTCTTGGACGAGCTTCATTCCATGTCTTCCCAGAACATCCAAGATATTCTGGTTTAAGTTCATTGCAATACATAATCGATGATAGACACCTGAAGTATATACAAAGTTAAATATTATATATTATAACCAAAATTTTGTAAGTTTGCATAAAATTACATACAGTATCGTATCAATTTCTTTCGCATATGATAGAGTCGGATTAATTTCCAATTTTTTAATAGATTCTTCTTGAAACTTACGAAAGTCGGTAGAGATGTTGTATCCATCCTGTGTTAACCACTATATAAAGAAAACAGAATCAGAATATATCAGGGTAAAATACCACAAACGATCTTTCTCCATGCTTACGTCATTCTCAGAGACATTATTTATAGCAACGTTATCAATCGCGTGACTCCATGACAAAACAATCTTGAATAACAGAATAATATGGACCAAGTTAGCCAATGTCAAAGTCATGTTAATTATTTTAGTTATTATCGATTAACATTAACCTTATATTTCGTTGAATCTTTTCCTGTCTGCGCTATAAAAGGATTATTGTCACCGTCACGTACAATCCCTGCATCAGATTCATAGTGGTCATTTGACTATAAGAGAGATGTAATTAGAAACGAATTTCTACACTACATAATATAAATACAAATGAAAAAAGCATTACTGGCGATGTTTCAATTGATCCATCAGTTGGTTCTTCGTTGTGATCATCAAAAGAATTATCCCTGCTACTATAAAGTGGAGAGGGAGTGGGATTGTGAAGGTTGGAACTTTCTCAGCTGATTCATCTTCTACGCTTTGTTCTGATGTATGTATTTCTCGTTCTGAAGTCCGCCTCTCGCCATCTCCAATAGTAGTTTTGATCTATAACTCAAAAGGTTATGTTGTGTATAACAAATCTAGGAAGACATTTAACTTATAGTCAAGGATACTGTACATACAGGCTTTTGTTTTTTTCTCCTTTCGGTTGATTGTTCGCGATTTTCGTAAGATCGTTTCTGTCCCTGATTATTACCAATACAACCGATCTGTACTCCGTCACAAGATACAAATGTGCTGTTAACCATCATACTCTCATGCTTCATAAGATTGCGACGCTTCGACCAAAAATTATCGATTAGTCCTGCTTTCTTAGATTCAGCCTTATGAAAATAAAATCATATATGATATTATCGATTAGTCTTGTTTGCTTAGATTCAACCTTACAAAAATAAAATAAGGGGTTTTTTTTTTAAAAAAAAGCCTGCAAATTAGCAAGCCACAAGCTGGCTATAGCGGAGACGCAGTCCATAACCATGCGAAGACGCAGTTCCATGGGTAGCTGTAGTATTGGAGAAGCGAAATACGGAGACAAAAGTGGGGGGCTACTGAATGTGGCTACTAATCTACAGTTATTATAGCTTACGAAAATGATGCCGACCTTAAATTGTTTTTCAAGTCGTGTCGCATTTTCCTTTTCCTCTTCTGTTCCTTGTGATTTAATAATTTGTATTTGTTTTTGAAAACATCTTGTTAGAGTCGCCTTGTCTAAACCCAACTTGTTGTCCTCCCACGCTTCATGGTACCGAACGGCATCCCAAGCTTGACAAGGCGTATTCAAAAAATATCCAAACCCAGGCTCGCTTGTGTCGGCTTGCATTGTAGCAAAAAGATAATATTCTCTCCGTGAGATTGTAGCAATTGCTATGTTGCGGAGTTAATTAACGCGTTCCATACAGTCGCGCCATCAAAATTTTGTTGGTCATGTGACGGGACCGGAGCAAAAATTCATTAATTATAATATGGTCTATACTCGACAATCACGTGATTTGTTTCAAATTTAATTGACCAATAATATCGTATCGTAATATGATAAGCAAAATTTTTTTGTTTCGATCAAACTCATGAACTTCAAAACCCTATAACTTTTTACACAGATATTATTTTTAAATTCTGACCGGTAACTTTGTAGAGCTTACTGTGAAGAACAAAAGTACTGATCAGATTTTAAAAATAATATCTGTGTAAAAAGTTGAAAGAGTTTAAAGATGCCTAATATTTCGGGTCACGTGATTGTCGAGTATAGACGTTCTGCACCATAGGGAATATTAAGTAACTGTGCACAATGAAGTCCTATAGCAAAGTGATGTGAACAAAGAAATGTTCACATACAGTTGGTAACCTGTCAGCAGTAAATAGCAAATGCGGCTCAAACAGTTATTGACAGAAAATTAGTTTCCTATAACTATGAACTTTCAACCAAATCTGTCCTTTTAGTATTAGATGGCCATAAGGTTGTTAAAAAACAATTTAATGAAGCATTTTCATTAATTTAAAAGGTTTACATCTAACCTTAACCTTGCACTTTCTTAGCCATAGAAAAGAAAACTGGAGAAACAAGTAAACCCTCCACTGCAAAAAAAGAAAGTAGCAGAAAATGCCACCTCCAAAAAGAAAAAAAAAAGAGCATAGTGGTCAAAAAACTGACCAAGAGGTTAAATGGGGCAGACTGCAACAAAACCAGACAAAGTGAACATTTTATAAATGAGAGGTTGATTACAATGTGGCTGTAAATAGTAAAATTGACCAGTATTAGTATGACTGATGACGTTTTGAAAAGTATAAAGTAATAATGGTGCTTGTTCATAACTTATGGACTTGAATTTTAATGTTCCCTTTATCATACCAGAATGTGATGAATGTAAACCATAATAATAACATAAACAGGATTAATATAGGATTACCACTGTATATAAAAATATTAATATAAAACTAATTTACATTAAGTCCACTATGGAACCAAAGAATTACAGCACTATTAGAAGCATTCTAAAGAAAGCTCAAGTACAAGGAGAAAAAATTGCCCCTTCCAATCAATAATCCGAGAATAAATTCGCTTGTGAGAGCAAACATTTTAAAATGATGAAGTCTGTTGGACAGATTTTGTAAAAGCAGCTTTTTCGTAAAGTTGCTCAATTTCAGTCATTTTTTATAGTGAACCTTTCTTGAGTTACGTCATTAAAATTACTGCGCATCAATTATCATTGGTCACTTTGCATACAATGGAAACAATTAGGTCATTGATTAAGCCATTGATCAGCGTTAGTATATTTACGGTATTAGATCACGTCGCGCAGCTTTTCTTTTTTCTTCGCAACATGGACAACATTGACCTAGAAGCATATGATGAGTTTGCTACCGAATACACAAAAGACCATCCAGATGCTAAACACCCCTTCCGTCATTTCTTCCCCTCCTCCTCTCGAACTGAATGATAACATCACTCTCAGTGAGAGAACTGCGCCGAGATATATTCACACAGCAACATCCTCCACTAGCATCGACAACATCAACAACCGCAACAACATCAGCAACAGCAGCCACAACAACAGTAACGGCTAATGACAATGCCGACAACAACGACGCCGAAAACTTTTTATTGCCACGTCCGATACATCAATAGAATGTGCTCGTGAAATATTCTCTTACATTCAATATATTATCAAAATCATGAAAAATCCACCCAGCACTGATAGCGCTGATTTTGTTCACCACCCTTCAATTAACATTCGTGAAAATTATCGACAAAGAATGTAGGTATTCGTACTAATCATACGACGAAATACTAAATTTAATCAACTAATTTGGCACAAGAATCGTAGGCAGGAATGATCACACGCAGTAAATACATACTAAGCATCAATCACAGGGACAATCTGATTTGATGCTTGCAATTGTTCCACAACGTGATACGCAGCAAGATATAAACGCGCGCAGCCACGTTCTTTTTCCTCTCATACCACTAACAACATGGAAGAACCAACTGGAGAATACACTGTCGTCCCCCTCTACAGTCACAGTTCTCATGAAACCTGTGACTGCAAGGAAGGTGTCACTGTAGAGGAGGCATAATCTTTTCTAGGAATGGAAATTTAACATTACGCTGCCTGACAACACTCATTCTTGACTTTCAAGATTAAGATCAATCCATCTATCCTTCATGGAAGATCTTGCTTACTGTAACTGTGGACTGATCAATATTAATACTATTCCTATATTTATTATTGAAATAAGATGCAATGTCAGTACCTTGTGGCTGTGCTATTATTGTTTGAGTAAATGCAAATCTCGTGCCGTAAAGCATTAGGATTTGAGTTTCTTGGAGAGGCTATAGACGTTTTAATTTTGTGTAAAGAATGTGTGTTCTCCAATTATTTATTTTTTTATTTTTATCACATAATTTTTCTTCATGTAATGTGACTGTAAGGAGGTAATTTTCCATATATCTACTATTTATCAGTTCTGCTGTGTCCTGTGATAGGGACTATAAGCGAATTGGGACTGTATAGAGGTAAATTTACTATGAAATCAGTTTGGTTCTGTACAAAGGTGTGACTGTAAACCAATTGTGCTTATATTATATATAGGGGGTGACTGTAGAGGTAAGAGGGGGATGACTGTACATTTCAATATATGAAAGACCATCCTGATGCAAACGTCCTCGTAAATTATATCCTTGTTGGCTGTTATTAAGATTTCAAGCAAGTTGATTAACACGATTCTGCAAAGTATCTCGTTCTGGTATAAGTTGGTTGACGCGATTCTGCAAGGTATCTCGTTCTGGTATAAGTTGGTTGACATGATTTTGTAAGGTATCCCGCTCCTGAAAAAGCTGATTAACTTGATTCTGGAGATTAGCATTTTGCTGTCTAAAATAATTAACATCTTGTTGCAACTGCAATACTTGATTATTCCGATCATCTCATTGGGCTATAACACCATCTATATCCTGGTATACAGATTGATAATTATGCCGAACAGTATTTAAGGAACCTCTAATACCTTCTATAATATTGATAGGATTATTTAATGGAGTACCACCACCTTGGATGTGATTTTTAATGCGATTTAAGCCTCGTTCGATTTGTATAAAAAGGTCAAGATTCGCCATATCTGGATCTTCTGGGGGTGAATATATATCAGGTGAATTATTTCGAACTGGTGAATTTCCACGGGATGAGATAACTTTGATTCTCTGTTTCAAACTGGATATAATCTCATAACATTCTTGTAACTTGTTTTCTATGTCAGCGGTATAATTGTTATTGTCTCGGATCTCTTTTCGGGTTTGATAAAGATCTTTTTTCAGAGACGAAATTTCAGTCTGTAGCTCTTTAATTTCTTCATTAGATGCTACAAGAGCAATATCTTTTCGAGAGATCTCTTTCTCGCAATTAATAAGATCACGTTCTAGCCGAGATATCCATTTTTCGTTGGCTTTATTATGAGAAATTTCGGTGGATAATTCATCTCTCAAAATCTGGTTAATTTGTTCTAGCTCGAGTTCTTTATCCGTAGCTGATCTATGAGTTGTTCGATTGGGGGGTCGGGGTCTTTGAAATGCCATGATTATTACGAAGTAATGAGACTCTGTCTCTATTTTTTTACGGCATATTATATTGACATATCTCTTGGCTTTGCTGAAACATAGTTTATTGCTATATAGTAAAATATATCGAAAATGAGTAAATTGAGCAAACCTATTATTAGAATTGATCCAGACGAGGAGTTAAACTTAATATGTAAACTGCTTTTTTACCGTTCCACTGGCTATCATTCCAATGCAAAAGCTTTAAGAGACGCATGTAAAAAAGAAGGATATAATTTCCCGTATAAAAAGGTTGGTGAATGGTTGCATAATCAGAATGAATGGCAAAAGTATGCCCCGTCACCGAAAAATACTCCACGGGTAAGTTACGGAAAAATTCAAAAACCAAATTGTGTACACCAGTGCGACATTCTTTTCCTTACGCATGATAAATATAAGGGGAAGATATGGAAAGCAGTATTACAGATTATAGATGTGGCTAGCAGGTACAAAGCGAGTGTCCCTCTCACATCGAAGAATAGTTCAGAGGTTGCTAAAGCATTCAAAAAAATTTATAATAACCCCAATAACCCTCTTACGTACCCGACACTTTTACAATGTGACCAGGGTAAAGAATTCATGGGCGAAACTGCTCGATTAATGGAAGCGCATAATGTCACAATTCGAGTAATTGGTGCATATAGTCATCGGGGACTCGCAATTGTAGACAGATTCTGTAAGACGTTAGCAGAGATGCTTTATAAAATCCAGTATGCCGTTGAATCAATTTCTAAAAATCCTAAATTAATAAGAGCATGGGTCAAGTATTTGCCAGAAGTAATAGATTATCTTAATAATTATCCGACTCGTCTCATTCGAGCTCCGGGTTCCACAAAGTGGGGTTTAGCTCCCAAACTAGCCATTCGATTAGAACGAGTTGAATCTAGGCCATCTACAAAGTATAAGCGTCCTGTTGGAAAGGATGAGGAGAATAAGTTAAAAAAGGGGGATAGTGTTCGTTACCTACTTGCGAATGCAGAGTGGGAAGGAGGTATGGAAAATCAGAAAAGGGCTACGGACCCGACGTTTTCACCTTCTTTACATAAAATCCGAAAAATTGTTGTAACGAAGAATGAACCAGTTTTATATTATCTCGGAGATGACGATGATGAATATGCTCCAAAGCGTGGATTTGTGAGAGAAGAGCTTATGCACGTAAATATAGATATGCTCCAGTATCCGCCCCAGTGTATATTGGAAGAAAATACTCGTTCCAGGTCTGTTAATTTCGTTCGTATTATTAATAAAATGGCTAAGGCTGAAGAATATGCAAAGAAGCGTAACGGAAAATGTCTTGGTAAAACAGGCCAAATAAATGATTTCGATATATATCTCTGGTCTTGCGAAAAAGGACTTCATCAATGGGAAGCACCTTATAAGATCCAGAAGCGGAAATTCGAGTGGTGTCCAGTTTGTTTTCACCATACCCATGAGAGACGCTGTAGATATATTTTCGAAGATCTGTTAGGTAAGAAATTCCCATCATGTAAACCGTCATTTTTGAATGGGATGCAATTGGACGGGTATAATGAAGAACTAAAATTGGCGTGGGAATATAATGGGGTCCAGCATTTTTCCGAGAATCCAATGTTCCACAAGCAAGGCAAGATAGACTTAGATTCACAAAGATCACGCGACCAAAAAAAGCGGAATATATGCAAGGAACAAGGTGTAGATCTCATTGAAATCCCTTACTCCGCTGATTTATATGAATTTATTCGAAACATTTTAATTGAGAAAGGTTATTTACATTCTGTAAGTGCTCATCTTAGATGTGGATAAAGGTAAAACTCTAAATACTTATCTGGTCCGATTAATATTTTTTCAGATATAATAATTAGTGACAGCTTGATCGAGATGAAAATGGAAAAGCTCGACCCTGTTGAAAGGATGGTTTTGAATATTGACGAATACAAAAATATAGAGAGATTTAACGGCCTTAATAGTACACCTCAATGGCCTTTCAACTTATTAGTCAGCGGGCGAACGAGATCAGGAAAAACTAACGAAGTTATCAACCTTTTACTCGGGAATAAAATGTATCGATTGTTTAATGGGAAAAAAGGCGGAACGAGATACATTAAGAATGATGATTTGGTTTTGATCGGTCATCAAATTAATGAGCCCAAGTATAAATATCTCCGAGATTGCTATAAAATAATTGCGAATAGCCACAAACCATATCGTGAAGATGTTACATTCCGAGCAATGAAACCTGATAAAATGCCAAAAGTTGATGATTTCTCCCCTGAAAGAGGGACAGTTGCTATATTCGAAGATGTGTGTACCGAACCTAAAAAAATACAAGAAAAAATTGCTCGATACTTTACTGAAGGGCGTCATAAAAACATTAGTAATATATATACTACACAAAGCTTTTTCGACTGTCCAAAACTAATAAGAAAAAATCTCGATTACATTGTTCTCTTTAATGGCAGTGGGACATATGATGAACTAGTTAACATTGCCCGACGATATACAAAAAAATGGCGTAATGCCGTTGATATAATCGATAAGAATTTGCACGGTCGGCAGTTCATCGTGATTGACTTAACAAGAGCAAAAGAGGATCCGCTCTATATTCGTTTGGGCTGGGACTCACCTTTGAAAGTGGATACATAGAGACGACGTAAGCTGCCCTTTGGGTACCGTATGGCGGGTAGATCAAATAAGATTTTACGCTAAACAGTTATGTTACTAATAAGCGGAGCTTTCGAAGCTCTGTGGTTACACCTGCCTCATCTGACGCATTTCTGCTCTAATATTTTGTAAACATGCATAGTGTAAGGCGAGTTTATGAGCATTGGATCCATCAGGGTGGTAAATCCACTCCATGATTTTTCTTTGTATCTTTATGCACGCTTGAATCTTTTTACCAATCTCCCTTGCGCGTTTGAGTCTTCTGGTTGCATTACATTTCCATAACTCATAACGATTTAATGCATATTTCCTCATCATAATTACGTTTAAAATTAGATTTGTGTTTAATTTCCGAATACTTTTCGTAATTTATACCACAGTATTTACTTCCGGTACATGAAATTTTCCAATGTTTTTCCATTCCTATATGGTTGTAATTTCCCATATTCTTCGTTCTTTGTCCAGTATATACTAATCGATCACAAGAGAAACATATTGCTATTCCGATTTCAGGAGCATATGAACTGCCATCCGGAAATTGTATTAATTTCCTAGCTTCAAGATATTCTTTACTCTGATTCGGTAAGAGGTCATTTTCTCTGAAATATGTTAGACGGGTCCAAATTCGTTCTTTCCACTCTCCAGGAGTTTCGTTAGTACGAACTTGTGGCATCCAGCAATATTCAGCCCATTCTTCAGGAGTACAGGAGCCATAAATACGCCTATTTAAATCCATTTA
>CAJVPJ010000230.1:0-33342 GCA_910592205.1 Paraglomus occultum | reverse complement strand
TTCGGAAGATAACATAATTGAGAAATTTTCGGTTCTCAATTTTTACAACCAAAGAAAATTTACTAGCAATGCCTCACAATTCATTCGCCACAGTTTGATACAATCTCTTCTTCATCACCACTATTCTGCATCTTCTGTGTCTGTGATTAAGGATGCGGCAGCTCTTCTGCTTGTTGGGGTTCATAAATTTCTAAGGAAGATAGAAATGTTGGATAACCATATACCACCTACTGTAATGACGACCGAAGCATTTGTCAAGCTTGGAGACGTTTTTGAAGTGTCTGGATATGCAAGCTTGCTTGAAAAATACCTCGCTTTTTTGCACAGAACGCCTGCCATAATGTATCTCTATGGCAAACTTTACCTAAGAAAGGCAGATTATGTCAACGCAAAAGTTAACTTTGACAAGGCAGCATCTGGATATGGTAAGTAGAGATAATATATACGTACGGGCGGGTTTATGTGTGTACCTGATGTTTAACTAATAATTTGTTGTTTATTAGTTGGTAACTTGCCCGTGCCGCCGTATACTGGCAGGCCACTAATACGATCTCAGGATACAGTCTATGCCGACATCTCTGCATTCTATGTTCATGTTGCTGATCTGTTCGATAATCATAAGCAAGATTTGTATGTCATAAGATATTGCAAATTAGCTTTGAATGCCTTCAATGAAATGCAGAAAAGCACTCCGGAAGGTCATGCACGTTCTGTACAGTTATGGAAACGTATGTTCAATCGCGGATTATCTTCGAACGCCTTTGAACAAGCATACTGGGCAGCAAAGTCAAATCCGGACCAAAAAATTCGAGAAGAGGGTCTTCGATGCTTGATCATCGATATGATTAAAAAACAAGAAGTGGAGAGCTTACATCGAATGGGGTTTGTTGGCGTACGTGAACGGATATTTGAAAAGACCTTGGAGAGCGCAATAGAAGATGCGTCATTAGCTGGTTTGCATGTTGCAAAAATCGTACACGCAAGCTATATTCAAAGCGGTAAATACAAGCAAGCAGCAAAAGTTATGTATGAGAACGCGCAGAGAATTGGAAGGAATAATACAAATTCCACAAACTTTTTTGAGATGGCAACAGAACAAGCACAAAGTTACCTTGCTGCTATTAATTCTCTCGAGTTGCTTACTGACAGAAATGCATGGTTCCAAATTAATTCGGACCGAGTAGTCGAAGTTTCGAACCCCAAACGGCGGAAAATTGATGTCTCTTTGCCAATGGAAATCGATCCATCTAGTGCTCGAACGGATTTGGTTGTTATTGAGGAAATCAGGCGGGAATATGAGCTCATAATGGCCAAGCTGAAGCTAGGAAAACGTATAGGAGCTGCTGCTGGACCCATGAACGTTAAACAGGTCATTGCAACGTGTACAGAATATCAGGAATATGAAACAGCAGCAACCATTGCCAAGGCATTTAATCAGGACATGACTGACATATTCCGAAGTATAACATACAAATGTATGTTAATATCAGAATTTGGGACACCTCAAAAAGAGTAAGTTATAATATTGATTTTTCAGTATTGAATAATTGGTGCCCAATACTTATATTCCGTTGTCGTTGTTCTGTTCTATGCTGTTCTGTAGTAGGAGTTACGATTGGATATATTCTAATCAATGGGCAAGTCTCCTTGACGGTACAGAAGTGACACGTGCATGGGGATTTTTACAATATTTCATAGACGAATATGACAGAATAGATCAAACGGAAGGACGATACAGAAATGCCGTCTTGGAAGTCATATTAACGTCGAAGCAAAACACAAAGATTCCTCCATGGTTATCAAATTTCTATAAGGTAAGATTTAGACCGAGTGGAAAAGCTGATAATATATGATTACTAATAATTATCCGCATTTGTAGAAATATAACCCGAAGGATTATGTACGATTATTATTGGAGCATGGTTATTTATTGGAGGCAGCATCATTTATGATTGAATATTTTGCAATGGTAAGACTTTTTCCAACAGCAGCTAATACGAACGGGAATGCGACTTTAGCATATTAATTTCATTCACTCTTTTTTTAGGCTGAAGACTATCCAACTTCAACTCCTTGGATGCCATATACGACGATAGACATGATTTTGGGTGCGGCTAAAGAGTATATTGAAGAGAATGGTCGTTCAAACGAGGAACGAGACCTAATAAGAAATCTAATAGAAAATCTCCAGAACCAGCTTAATCGTTATTTACCAAATCAAGAGCAATAATAATATATTATTTCTGTAAATAAATATAATAAATAAATGACTGTATGGAACTTTGCAATCAGATTATATATAACTATTTAGCCGAGATAAGAGGGACGAAAAAGAAAAAGAAACTCGCCATCCTTTTGCTCATTTCAATATTCACTATATTTACGCTTGGCATTCACTCGACTGTGATTTCTTTTCTCTAAATCGTTATTTTTTACATTTATTTGTTTTGATAAGCTTATTCCTACTATCACATGAATACTATTACAAAACCATTTCCATAATACAATAATATATCTATGCTTACATTAGCGGTAACAAAATTAAGGAAAAAAGAACGCATTAACAATAGTCAGAAGAAAAAAGCCAATGGATGGCATAAACGATTTAAAGAGCGGATTTCGCTCAAGTGTAAATTAAAATGGGTGACCTTTAAACAAAAATGGTTTTAACATCTCTCACACAGCCGGCCATGGCTTTTCGGGGGACAAGTTCCCAACTTTAAATATTTGGACGCAAAATATTTTACGTATGGGCCCCAACAGCACCATACTTTTCAAATGCAGAGAGAATTTATGGTTGCGCGTAAAGTTCCATCATGTCGTCCGTCATGTATTATCTTCACTTGGCGTCGTTGGACTTGAAACTTCATGCCGGCTGAGAAAGTTTGATATGTCGGTGGAAAAGGTTTGGTTTTGTAATATACACGCTTTATACGAAATCGTTAAAGTGAAACGTGCAAATATTCGAACTACAAATGTCAGCCTGTCAGAAGCACGCAAGCCAAAAGGACGGGCGTTGATGATTGTCGACGGGTGTATGTAAGCCAGAAATACACTCAGACTCTTAAAATAATTCGCGAGAATGTCTCACATTTAGCTTTATTCCGAGGATCAGGAAGTAGGGAGGATGTAGCCAGAATTGTGCGTCAATATACGGATAATCCAAAAAAAAAGTATCTAAGATTATTGATAAGCATTTGCGGGATCGGAGTTTCATAGTATTTGGATGGGACACACCCTTTTAATTGGATGCACAGATGCAAGGGACAGTTTTCGCTCCACATAGGTAACGCAGCGTGAATACGGTACAGTAACTGTACGCGTACGGGTCCCGTAAGGGTAACGGTACGGTATTATTAAATGCGAAGCAGTCGCACGGCAACGTCAAAGACGCGTTACCATTCCGGCGCCGCAAAATTCTGCCAAGTTGATAAGTGCATTCTTGAGCACCTGACTGATTGGTCCTGAATGCTGACTACCAAAACATCTTGCACGACACTATCTGATAGGTAATATGTAATCAAATCTGTTTCAGAAGGAGGAGGTCCTTGGTGAATCTTGTTGTGAGAGCATCAACAGAAATCCGTAAAGCACCAATAAATCCATTACATTCTCGGATTAGCAGTTTCTTGACATTCGATGTATTCATATTAGTGGGCAACCCAGTAGGTAAATCAAGAAACTGATTCGCCTAAGCAGGAAATCTGGTCTGCAGAGATTGGAATTCTGCGGGGCTTTCTACTCCCCCGTAGCTGTAGATCAAGACCATCCAAGTAACGTAAAAAAGACGATTGTGTTCTGGTCGCTAAAAAAATGCACAGCAAGAGGAAAAGCACCACCTAGTCATGAGCCTCGAAATAATGAATAGCTTGTAAAGGTACGTTTGGAATATGAAGGTTACTCACCAACGGCTATGGAGGGACACGAATATGGATAAAGCGAATGTTATGCAATATACAGAAAAATGTAGTGTCAACTTATCCACGACGGATGAATATATGTAGGAAGGGATATAACGAATGCGACAAGAAAATATCGGAATGAATTTGAAATAAACGCCCAGTAATGCGTTTTCAACTACCTTCTGCTGACCATTAAGCTCTATTCTATACTCTCCCAATACGTGTTTGTAATGCGTTTCCAACTGTTCTCTCCATTACTGCTACGAACCCCGTAATGTCTCTACGATCCAGCCAATAACGCCCAACTGCCTCTCTCTTTCGCAAAACCAGTAACAGTATTCAAACTCTTCTCCCCGTTGCTCCAATAAACGTGTATTCATGGCTTGCTTATCTTGTCGCGTCTTATTTTATTTCCTCATCAGTAGCTGTAGGATGATCTCGCGTATACTGAGCAGCAAATCTCCAGTCAACTTGGTCCATGTTGTCAAGTTACGAGAAAATGAACGTGTTAGCTGTGCGCGTTTATACAGTTTAGCGGGCCGAGAAAATTCGTCCGTTATAGTGAATATCCGTTATCACGTTATAACGGATTTTCGCCCTAGTCCTCTATGTGGGTAATCGACCACGGGAAGGGGACATCCCTAATTGAGAAAAAATAATACTTGTTTAAATAAAAAAAAAAACAAAAAGCGAATAAATAATTTAATAAGTTTATTTATCTTACCTCGTTGAGGAGGATGGTTTCCCCGAGGCATCTATTTCTTAGAAATAACCTATTCATAGCATTAATCGCCCTCAAACCCCACGGTGGAATAGGGTGAGGACGTCTTTGCAGCGTTACGGAACACAACCTGCAGCGAATAAGTTTCCCGAACGCTTTGTATTGCAAGTGCATGCTTCTTATACATCAAACGGGTTAAATTCGAGAAAAAAGACGAGCAGTTCCATAATTAGTGTCAGACGTAGTCCGCCGGGCGGCTCATTGCCCATATTGAAGCCCCTGAGACTAAGTTCCAGCCTCCACTCTCTTTCATAGAAAGCTTGAGGAGCGATATGCTCCTCACGCTGCGATATCCAATGAATAGTTATTTGTCTTCGGTTTTCCCTTTCTCCCTGACGCATTCGCTGGCTATACAAATGCCAGCGCGAAACCTCGTTTCATCCCACCTTGGCAGGTCTCTCCACCGCTGATAATCTTCGAGGCGCCTCGAATAAGCCCGGCGCTTTGCGCTAAAGTGACGGCTTATCTGCCAGTCACAGTACACCAGATGTAGACCTATAATAAAAGTTGTGGAAAAAAGAATAAAATATATGGTTGGTAGTATCCCTGACCCGCAGGAATAGCACCGGCTAGCCAAGAAAATACGATAAGAATACTTGATGCGACCAGCGCATCAAAAGGTCGCCTCCTAATTGAAGCGAGAGCGGCTTGAACTTGTTCTTCGTCCCTCGCCACTCGTGCTTACACAACAAAACTCGGAACGGAGAAAAAATTTTGGGCGCTTGTGTCGTATGCCATTTGTAAAAGTCCGCTTGTTATCTTTTGCAAGGTAAAGGCGTAAAGCGCGTCATCTTGTGGTTTTAGAGTTCACGTGATATTGCCGGATTGAAACACGCGATTACCACGTTATTATTACGTCAACTACTGCAGATTAAAACTACTGCGGGCGTTAAAGTCACGAATAATTATTCAACATTACCAAGATTAAAGGTTTTCTGTTCTAATAAGGAAATTACTTAGGGATAAATAACATTTCGTATAAATAAAGTCCTTCTAATACTAAGGCCTACGCCCTGGCATTTTGCATGTCAACCCCCGTTCTCTCTATTATTAAGCGCTAACGGGATGTCTCGTAGTTTCCAAACCATTTCATTTCATCATATTCATCATAATCTGTGATCAGGAAACATTCAGATTCAGATGCTAATCTGAATCATCAAGTACAGTCAAAGCTGGCTATAACGAACTTCGGTTATAACGAAGATCGGTTTATAACGAATATTTTCTCTAAGCCAATTATAAATAGTCATCATCTTAGCTATAAAAAGTGACCTTCGTTATAAGGAATTTCTGCTTATAAAGAATATTTTCTCTGGTCCCGTAGAATTCGTTATAACCAGCATTGACTGTAAACAATTCCTAATTATCGTTATGTGTTATTCACATGACGGCCAGTGTATTTAATCACTTTCGATTCCTGTATTTCATATACTATTACATGTAAATGAGTAGTTCTTATATTCTGAAATGATTCGTTATCTAACAAATTATCAGTACAGTTACAAAAACCGCTGATTTTTAAATTGATTAGGAATATTCACCTCTTGTTCACGATTGTTATTGGCTTATGATGAGACGTACATATAATCTATCACTATAGCTTCCGAAATACAGGTTTCGCAAATTTAATTCTAACGCGGTCTTGGTCACACGTAAGGCGTAGCCAGCAATTCTCTATATTTCCTATTATAAAGATATAAAATTCTCATTCAAATGTTGTGCTATTATCTAATTACGTCAATAGAGAAAAATGACACCGATAGTTGAACTATTTTTTCTAGTCTGTCTGATATTCCAGTGTCAGCTTAAACATAGCTAGATATTGATTTAGCTTCGCTGTCGGTAATAGACACTAGCAAGAGTGTATCAATTATAAAAAGGTGATAAAAGTTGACGCGTCTAATTAAAAAGTTTTTTTATGGTCATTCTCAGCCGCTCGTAAATGGATCTAATCAACAATTATAGACAATAAAATTGTACCAACAATTATGCATTTTGTACAATATCATTATTGACTTGGTCGCCCGCGAAAATTGTCTTCCGAAAATTATTACCAATTTGAGTTATCATTAAGCATAACCACGTTAAAAAAAACAGCTAAAGAGTTAAATCAAACTGTTTGTCGTATCCTTAATAGACTGGGTTTTGCTTTGGTTCTTCCGCCGCGTGTACATATTTAACCCACACAAACTGCCTAAAGTGGGCACATTAGCATGTTGTTATTCCGATAAACGAGGTTTAAATTGCGGTAAAACATCCTTTTAACGCTCACATTTGGGCCGCAATTATCCATAGATTTATGGAGAATTTAAATCGTTACTTGTATCAACAATAATAACGCTGATTACTTGTTGGGGTTTATATGAGTAGATACATTTGTTGGCATAAACGTATACGCGTTTAAATAATTTGCATCTCGTTTCCGTATCCGGAAATGCATATCAGATCGAGTTACACAAATGCAAAAACCTTCTCAGACGGCTGGAATCCAAAAGCTTCTCGCCTGCAATGTCTGGTTGTTGTCTATCCTCTCCTCTGAGACGAATCATACAAGGTTCTTCTAACTCAACAAAAGTCTTCTTTCGCAATTATCAGCAATATAATTACAGACATGTAATACCTATACGTTTAATGTCAACACAAATTCCAACGTCTACAAGGACTATACGAAAACCAAGACCACTTCCTGAAATCAAAAATAACACCCCAAAATACATAGCATTTGGTTTGGTCGGTGTATCTTTTTGGGCGGCTTTTATCACGATCGCATTTAATCATCAACGACAGGCATCTAGCATCGTAAAGAATTCGATTTTCCATGTGAGATACGATCAAGAGGCGAAAGAAGTCTTGGGAGACAACATCGACTTTGCCTCATCATGGCCGTGGATTTCTGGATCTGTAAACCATCTTAAAGGGAAGATTAATATAAGTTATGATGTCAAAGGAAGCAAAGGTTAGATTGATCCTACACGGTGTCTCTTATTTATCGCTCAATGCAACTCTAACTGCTAAAACTTGCTGCAGGAAAGGGCAGGGTTCATTTTCATTCGGTACGTAGAGGTTACGATCAAAGATGGGAGGTATTGGAATTTTCATTGACAAGTGAAGATGGTAGAATCGTGTACATAAAAGGTAGTTCGGGAAAACTTGAGAAAGATGCAAATGAACCCATTACTCGGTCTCTTACCTCGTAAAGAAATATTTATCAAAATGCGGACTACTCACTCCAGCCTTAGATTGGAATTTCGCTTCAATCGTTTAGTCATAACATGTAATAAAAGTATGTTACCATTCGAGTCTTATATTACTAAAAAGAGTAACCTGGGAAACATATTTCAAGTAGCTGAGGATACGGCAGCACAAAGTAAATACCGCGTTATATACATGCCGAAATAACATTAATAAGTAATAATAATACGTATATTAATTAATTAATGGGGAGATAATAAGCCGTGGGAAATATTACTTCTTGATTCCTAATTAACGAGACATCTTTTTAAAGTGGAATTTACTAACGAGTACCGGTGTGCGGTCATTAAATGGGAGGCAATCATTTAACCGACAATCATTTCACCAACAAATGTTCACCAACATTATTTTAAAATTATCCTTTTTAGGTAATTAATTGTCGGCGAAATGAACTGTCGGTGAAATGATTGTCGGTTAAATGATACGGACCCCATTAAATATTATTTCCTTTTTTACAGCAGCCCGCCTCACCCAGGGTGGGATCTAATTTAACTTGGCATTTGTTCTTTCTTGTAAAATAAAAGAGTATGAATCACACGTTCAACGCGCTTGAACCTATCAGATGACTGCTGTCAAAGTATCTATAGATGTGTATTCAATACCGTTATCGTATTTATTAGCATAATTTTTGACATACAGGCTTTTTTTTAACTATCATATTGAATTAGGGTAGTTAAATCATATGTTCGAATTTATTCGCTTGGCAAGACTATATCTAAAGGTCAAGAAAATATAAATTTAATGCTACCAACAAAAATAAAGTAAAAATTTCTGCTAGTCGTCTGGCAAAAAGTTTTTAATTGACTAGGCTCAATTTTGTTAATGTTACTGCAGATTTATGTGTTTGAAATTAACTGCTCAGTCAATTAATTGACAAGATGCGCGTATTCAAAATAATCCGTACAGCAAATGAATTATCTATCTAGTAATAGGAGGCATGTCCAACGAAACATGGCATGCTAGTAGGCATGTTTCATACATTTAATCAAAATAAAACGGAAAAATGTGAATAATTTCAATCTTGTCATATACGCGTATTTTGCTTGTGACCTGTTATTGGTAGTTATCTTTGGTCGGTAATATGCGCAAGTTTGTGTTCATTGCGAAGTTTCACCATAAGATTGTTGGTATTTGCCTGACGATGAAACATGTAATGGTGGTTGCTCAACCAACGTTCCAAGGGGATGTATAAAACCAGAAGACATTTTCTTAATGGCACAGATCGGAACAGTGGATCATAAGCCATCTGATCAGAAAACATACCCTAACATGTTACGTATTATCAGAAGCCGTTCAATTAATAATGCTCTAATTTCGACACTATCCAAAGAATGGCTCGATGAAAAATCGAAATGGTAATTCACGACAATGTTGCAACTACTGTGAAAATTATACTGCAATCCATGGCTTGCCAAGCTCAGGAAAAATAAACTTGGCAGTTACATATTTACAACGGAAACAACGTGTTAGCAGGCTTAGAAGGGAAGATAGT
Source organism: Paraglomus occultum (assembly GCA_910592205.1). Taxonomy (NCBI): domain Eukaryota; kingdom Fungi; phylum Glomeromycota; class Glomeromycetes; order Paraglomerales; family Paraglomeraceae; genus Paraglomus; species Paraglomus occultum. Next base: position 23,915 of record CAJVPJ010000230.1, on the reverse strand, counting down.
AGTTTGAAACACACTGACATATGATGTTGTTAGAAATTATTGACATCAGACATTGATTGTTTGATAATCATTCAGAAGAGCTGGTGCATGGTAAGAGGATGATATTTTCATTAGAGATGTGGTGGTTACCAATCCTTCCTAAAACCTCCCAATTAGCGATGCAGTGAATGACACGTTCAGCCGACCGCGAACCTTAGACTCGATAGTATGGAGTGTCTCATAAACATGAGCCATTTGATCTACATCTGTTATCATGATAAATATCCAAGCCAGTTATTTATTTACCTGTGACTTTGTAGCCGAATGTGTTGTGTGTTTTGTGCGCTGCCAATCTATTTGTGAACACTTGGCAAAAATAGAACTACTGATATATTATGAGCAAGAAAAGGAAATCAATATTAATATGTAATATACGAGTTTGTGGGAAATATCCCTTGTACAGGGATCGTCGATAGCGATGTCTCGGAAGGTGGAGTAAAGTTCAATGGGCGCATGGGGATGGCCCTAACACACGCTTCGCAAACATGTGAGTTCTCCGCACTTTGACTGTTGTTAGAAATCCCGAGCCAACTCGAATGCAATGTAGAGCGACTATTGTAGCTAAGTCTTCGCTAATGAATACCATTTTAATGCTGCGTATTGGGGTATACGTCTAATTACGGTATCGTTTGTTTCAGTAACTATTCCTCTAATGATATGGATTCGTGTAATAGTAAAGGGGCAATCCTGAAAATCACTAGATCAGAATGTATTTAGGTATAGTGTGTGAAGTAGATTTCCGGATATGTTATTTTACATTTACAAATAGAAGAATACCGCTTTACGTAATTCCCTCGTCTCATACAAAAGAATATACTTATATGGTCGGACGCAAGGCCATATCGATATTTCCATCCTTATAAATTTGCATAGCCTGAGATTCAGACGTGAGACAGGCTGACAATTGCAAGCCACACATGTGTCTCGTTTCCCCTATTCGTTCACCTCGCCTGTGGCTTGGCATGTATTTCACGCAAAATTCACAAGATAAACAAGCTTAACAACCCGACGATAATAATAGCAGCATAATAAATAGATCTTGTCAGAGTCCAATACAAGCACCAACTAGATTGCAATACAATAACCAATTAGATTCCTTGTTTAATATCTTTTGCGCCAAAGATCCCTTTTAGTATGACTGCAGAAAGCAAAGTTTCCTTTCACAATAATGATGGGAATGTATTTTTGAGTGTGCAGAAAAAGGAAACGTTTATCAAAATAAGTCAGAGAGTAAAAAAGTGGGCAAACAAACCTTAATTGACCCCTGCAGAGCATTAATACGATTGTTGACGCAATTGCATTTCTATTAATATTGGAGAATTTATTCCCACCGATTGGCTGTTGTGGAGCATTGTTTTAATGAATTAGTGACGTCAAAAAGCATGCTTGCTAAATCTTTAATGTAAAGTATAATAACATCGACGTAATTGTCATACGTAACAAGCGTTATTGTGAGAGGTCGCGTGCCAGTCACTGCATGCAGATTCATGTGGGATGTGCGTTGTCATATAGGCCAGATTATAGTCATAAAATAGACTGTGACTCACACAAAGGCAAAGGTTCACTTTCCCCCTTTCAACGTAGTGTCACACGACATGGCGCTATTACTATTCATTGAATCCCGGCATAACAATTGCTCTCTTTTTTAATTTCATTCCTCCTTGTTGCTATCATGTGGTTACTGCCCCAAAAGAGCGTTCTAATGGGATATGAGTATAGTTTCATAAGCTAAAGAGTATGCGAGTGGAGCGCTCAATACAGCAAAGCCGGCAGACTTGGGCCGGCAGGACTTGGGTCGGCAGCTCATCCCCCACCTTTCCCCTTTCCTTTTTCCTTTCCTTTCCTTTCCTTTCATTTCCTTTCCCCCTTTTCCTCCCCCTCTCAAGGGCTAAACTTTCAAACGGGAGAAAAAGGTGCTCTGCCCATTTTGAAAGTATGGCAAAGTTCTGTCACTTGCAGACGCACTTTCCCTCCCCCAATTATTTCACCAATCTTTGGGGATAGTTTATTATACAACCGAGATAATAATAGTTTATGCTTGTTTGTTGTTAGAATCAAAGAAGACTGGGCGTGTGTGAGTTAGTGGTCGTTGTTTGGGAAGTAAGGGAAAAGCATGTTATATTGAATAAGAACAATAAGATGAGCAATATTATTTTAATTTTTATTCTAACGCATAGATTTAAACAATAAGAACGTTCTTACAGTATTTATGTTATATATGTAGCCGTTAGTCTAATGCGAGGGTCTGTTTTTCGTTGACATACTAATCATACTACCAATAAATGGCACTAGTTGTTCCGACGCATATTAACAATCCACAACATGGGTCTTATCTTTCATATCTACCAATCATTTTGTGCTCTTATCGATCTCTCGATATGCCTTTTTTTCTTCAACTTTGACATAACAGGATAGAGGGCTTTCGCTTCGGGCTTCGGATACATACTTTTGTTCTGTCACTTGACCCTTTGTATGTATCCAGTGTAACGCCAGTCAAAGCGACATATAAAGAGTTGATTGAGTTTTGCAATTAAATGATTTATATTGATCCTCGGAAAGGCAAATAATCACGTTGCATTTAGACTTACCAAGAGGTCTCCTACATCTTAAATAACTTCTGATTAGCGATAGACAGAAGACCGAAAAAGCCGGAAGACTGGTAAGCAAGTAAAAAAAAAAGATACTTGATAAGAGTAAGGGGAAGAGAAGAAGAAGGGAAAAAACGCGAATATACGAAGAATAAATTTCGCGAAAAAAAAAAAGAATGTGATTTGTAAAATTAGGTAACATATGTTTGAGTTCCACATTTCATATGATAACACAATAGAATTACTCTATTAATTTTTATATTAATTCATTTAATTTATCTGATATTATATAAATTATACATGATGATGGCATGATAATGAATAACTTTATATTTGAGTGCTTTCCATTACTTTTTTCCCCTTATCCACAACCTTTTTTCCAATCGTTCCTTCCTTTTCACCTCGGTCAACCGTCTTCCTTCCCTTGTTCTCTTCAAAATAGCGTCTCCCCACATTATTACAAGCGCACATACACTTATACCGCTCCTATTCTCCATATCTATCTATATATCTACATATCTATCCTATACTTCTCTTCCAGGCGAAGTCACTTATCTGGAGTCACTTAAGCAACTCCTTGCCTGCTTCTTTCCCTTTCTCTTAGTTGGCAACCTTTCTAACATATAATACACATAGTGCTGATTGGAATATGAAAATAACGACGAGCGAGGTGTTGGGTGAGTGTAGAGTGTCAGAGTTGAAGTCGGGTTGGGTTGTGACAAGATAACAGTAAAGTGTGCGAGGTTCTGTTTTGTAACAATATCGACTACAAGACACTGTGGAACTAATAATATCATTAACTATGCCGAGCAGAAATTAACCTCGTCTCTTACATCTCTTCTTTTCCTCCTCTCTCCTCTCCATGTATATTACATATCATCGTCATACTGTCATACCTGCAAATCTACTTCTCTTATCTCTCCCATTTTTAAGGTTACGCATCGATATTTTGTTGGCTAAATGCACAATTTCCGTGAGTGTGTTACCGATCAGACTTCTGATCGCTATTATTATTCCTATAATTAGTACTGATAACACTCGAATATTTGGAGCTAACCATTAATGGATTTAACGTTAGTGGCTGATACTGTAATGTTTACTGATTCGATACCTTTCCCCCCTCCATTTTCCAGACAGATCATAGCGAATTATAATAACAAGTCAGCGGATGGATTGAGTCTGCCGTTTTTATTCAATTGGCTTTTGGGAGATATTGCAAACTTTATTGGATGTGTATTGACAGATCAACAGCCGTTTCAGGTAACTATAAAAATTCAAAGTCACTTTTTATCTCGATAAACAACTAATCGCGCGTTAATTCTTTTCAGATATATCTAGCTCTATATTTCTGTATAGTAGACTTTTGCCTATTTTTCCAGTACCTTTACTACAGACGCTTTTACTCAACCCAGGAGGAAGAGATATTATGTGATGATGTCTTGATGGCAGAGGGAAGTCCAAAATGGAGACATTATAATACATTTCCCGTCAATAAACCCGCCTCACGGCAACGAGGGTAACGAGTCTGTTTATATATTGATCAATGGATTTTATATAGATTGATGATTAAAATTTTGACTGATTAATGTCTTTTTTTCTTCTTTCTCACCTCCTACCAGCACTATGCCATTATTTGCCGTTTTTTTTTTTACGCTCCGTTCTCTATCCTACCTAACTTCGTCTGGTCTTACAACATCACACTCAATAATATCTCATTCTAAGCGAGACACTATGGGGGTGTCTTGGCTGGATACCATTGGAACGTTCATGGAAGATTATCAATATTCTATTGGAAGAGTCATGGCTTGGACATGTACGGTTTTGTATTTGACTAGCAGGATGCCACAGATTTGGAAGAATGTGAGTTTTAATGACGCGAAAAAAAAAAAGATGGAAAGCGAAAGCAAGAAATTGTTGAAATGAAACGTTTACAATTTGTTCTGGTCACGTTTGTAGTTTGAGCGGAAATCAGTTGAAGGCTTATCAATATTCATGTTCATATTCGCTGCACTTGGAAACTTGGCCTATACTACGTCGATATTTCTCTACGAAGACAAGGATGATGACTATTACAACAAGGAATTCCCTTACATATTGGGAGCATCAGGAACGTTGACATTTGATTTAATTATCTATATGCAATGGTGGAAATATCGAAACAATCCTCCTAAGCGTCGGTGAGTATTTATTTTATATTACGATGATTGTTTAAAGTGTATGTATAAAGCATCTAACACACAGATTTTGCTTTTCCTTTCATTCTTCATAGTTTCTCCAGTATCCCATACGATCTTGAAAACAGCCCTTACCTACCAGCAACAATCCGTGATGCAAGAAGCAGGCTACTAGCAGAACAATATTGATGTAATGCCGTACTCCTTACAAATACATCAGAGGAAGAGAACTAATTTGAAATTGACCGATGGTGAAATGGGAAATTTAATGACTTGATGATTATTAATGATGATGATTATTTCATGTAAAATGTGCAGTTATAAGTTATTTTTTGGAGTAAGCGGTTACGAACAATGAATGCTATTTCTTTGTTTGCACTTTTTATTAGTATGGACTTTTTATAAACAAGTCAAAGAAAATTCTCTTTTTTTTTTTTTTCTTTTCAATTGAATTTTCACCAAAAAAACTTGAACCAGTCAAAAATTGATTACAGCACATTGTATATTCATATTAAGTGCTAATCTTAATTAATTATCAAATCTATAAACTGTGAGAAGAGCCGCTTGTAATTAGTATCATATGAAATAATTATTAAATACAACAATTAAAATGAATTTAAAAGTATATTTATTTAGTTATTTGTGACTTTCCTTGTTTTTTGAAAAAATTTACCTTTAATTTTACCTACGAATGTTCATTTTGTTACATAATCGATCGTCTTCGTATAGAATACACATATACTACAGAAAGAAAATCACAGTAAACTAATGTCTAATGCAGTAATGTCCAGATGCTTGCTCATCATACAGTATATCTTAAATACTAATATACATTCCTATTCCATTTATAGTATGGTACATTGTCTCCTATTGAACAAAGAGGAAAATATTTATGTGGGTTTACTGTTGTTTTAGTTAAATAAACGGTCACAATGCAAAAACAGAAGAAATAAAAAGACATAAAAAAAAGAAATAAAAAAAGAAAAGACTTAAGACAGATCAACGGACTCCATCCGAGGTGAGCGAGATATGATTAGGAGTTTACCGTCGTCTCCCGCCACAAAAATTTGATTATTACTCAAGGCTATGCTGCGGCCAACGAGTGGAATGTCGTATTCAAAGTAGAGATTGAGACTTTGAAGTGAGAGAAATAAAGAGGGAATCAGTATTCTAGTTTAATGTCCCCAACAGTGTTACCGATATATATATATATATACCCACCTTAGAGCATCATATATGGTTATTTGACCCTTGTCATCGGACGTAAGTAACACATTCCTCTCGGTTGATACTGTCATATCATTCAACTTGCCAGATATTTCAACGTAATTGAGTAATTTCCCGTTGATGCTGTAGGTATGTAAATAGTATTCGTCCTAAATATACAAAGATATTCGGTTAATAATCTGAACTCGTGTACAAACAAAAGCGAGAATTTACGTACATTATGTTCAGTATACAATATAAGATTTGCATCTTTGCTAATACAAACGATTTCCACCGACGATTCAGTATTATCGAACGGACAAAGCGTACGAACATATTGAGCATTTCGTAATGAATGGACGATACATGTTCCATCCTAAACACATTTATAAGGATTAAATGATTGTCGCCCAAAATATAACTATAAAATAAGCGGAGAGAATATAAAGTTACCTTAGAGCCGCTCAACAGAACGTCATGTTCGGCATTAGCAGCTACACATGTAATCTAAAGAATAATGATACGGTTAATATCAAAAAGGCACATTTTCCCTATCTCAAGTTCACAGCCTCTGTCTAATTGATCGTCTCACCTCATCATCATGTCCATAAAAAGCATGTACTGGTTTTTTCTTATCAATAAACAGAAACCCATTATCACCAGTTACGTGTACATCCCACGACAGAACTTTGGAACTCCTCGATCCGGTAACCAAGGTCTTGCCATCTTCACTCATACCAACCGCGGTTATAATGTCTTCATGTCCTGAAAGGCTGTCAATCGTTTTACCGGTCTCGGTTAAAGTTATTTTGACTGTGTTATTCCAGTGGCCACATGAGATGAGAACTTTGCCATCCTTGCTGACTGCGAAACAGCGTGGCGATATTAGGGCATCATAACAGAAAGGTGTCATCAAGCGACTATAATAGGGAAAGGCATTTCGTCAGCGTTTGGGTAATAATAACTTCTATTCGTAAACGTTCGATATGACAATAACGATTATACTCATTTTCATTGATTATCTGATTTACTTTTAAACCTTACGTCTTGTGCTCTATCATCGGATCAACAACAACCGTAAACGGTATCTCTTCGGCAGCGTTATATGTAATGTTATGTCTTCCAATCACGCCTTCTTCATCCATCGTGATGATTTGTTGCAATGGAGCCGTTGTAAGAGTGTCTACAGCCATATTTGCCACTGCCAAGTATCTCAGTCTTTTCGAAATCAATTGTACCAGATATCGATTACAATTATCCTTGAATGTCAGAATGTCTCGTTTCAACAAGTCTTTTCGGGAATGTCGTCGGGGATGTGGTTTCGTCAATAGTTGGGTAGGAGTCTGTCCAAAGTAATATATTTGTTGTTCAATAGCTTTACGCTCTGCTTCGTCACGGATGCCATCTATATTTATGCCACCTTCATAGGTTAGGTAGTAAAATAAATTGTGCGCTTTTATGGCCTCTTCACCCGTTTGCTTGTAGCCGAAAATTAAATCTGTTCATCAGAATACAATGTTAGATATATATTGGTCTTGTTACGTCGATATTTCAGAGCTATTAAATATGGTTGCCAGTTCCCGTTACCTATCCAATGATGCAAGTTCTCGGATACATAATCAGACTCTAGCGCTTCTCTGTGAATTCGAATAAATTCTTCAGGTGTCTTTGCCCATTTGGGCAGCACAACTTCATTGAGACGCTGACCATCTTGTCGAACCTAGTAACGATAATAACATTAATACCGTAAGAAGGCCATTCATATATAAACTGTTAATGCACGCATATACAATATTTACAAACCCCGAGATCAAAATTATTATGATTAGTCAGAAACTCTGGTAGATAAAAGAACTCTGGAATCAATTCTCTCACGTCTCCACTAGCATTCAAACACGAGTCCCAAGCTCCGGCTATAGAATGAAACTGCCTGTCCGCATGGTCGAATTTACCGCCTTGTAATGCGATATGTACACTCGTATATGGCTCCAATCTAATCAAATAACATGCCACAGTGGCGGCACTAGAATAGTGTGTTCCATATAGAAAGGGCTTAACACGTCCAGTGGGGTCTTCAAAATTCTCGAACCTATCCACAAACTGGGCAAGTCTATCTACATTCAGGGCTCCAACAGGTTTAGATAGATCGCGATAGACCTTTGGATCAGATAAATCTATTTCAGACGAGGTATAATCAGATAAAATCCATGGAAAAACAAAATATTGAGTCAAATCGTTAAATGATCTGCCGGCAATGCTGTTTAGGTGCATGAGATATTCAAAATTGGATATTTCGTGTTGCTGCCATCGTCGAGTTAGATTCGATTTATTGAACAGGGCAACCGGAGACCGGATATCTTGGTTTATCATATTTGGTGGCCGGAGTGCTATTATCTTAGCATATAATTTCGACCTGTCTTTAACCTCTGGAAAATTGAAAAAGTAATTCGTCTGATCAGTTAAGAACAATTCTATGGCACTTCTTCTGAGCATGTACTTTCGTAAATGAATTTCACGTATGTCTGATATCATCCACTTTTTGTCGCGCAGAATTTCTGAATCCACAATCAAAGACCCGTGTTCGATGTTATTAATCTCTTGTAGTAGGGCTTGCCGATCGACAAAGAACGATAATGAGCTTGCTGTTAATTCAATTTTACCCTTGATACTAGACAGTACAACGATGAGATTGCATTCAGTTGAGAATATAATCTTGTTCGCCGATAGATCGACAGTCTCAACAACTTCATCACCGGCGATCAGATTCCATTCTTCATCTTCACCTTCTTCCCATGTATCTGCTTCGTGAATAAGTGGCTCGTTGGCAGACCACGCGTAAGCCCAGGGATCGACAGCAGGAAGCGGGGAGTTGCTTTTAAAAAAATCAACTGATTTTCGCAATTTATGTATGTTGATGTTCTTTGTTCTATTGGGAGATATTGCGATTGGAGTTTTGTCTCTTTTGGCACTCGCCTCGCTATGAGGGTCGTAATCATAATTTATGGTAAGTTTCCGTCGCATTCGAGCATAGTTCTCTCTTCTGTCCAACTTCCAATGAATCTCTAGATTTTTGCCTTGGGACCATGCTCCCCTTTCTTGAGTCAGGTCGTGGAATTTAGATAGCCAAGTTCTGAGCGTTCGCCTATAGTCATTCTTTTTATCTATTTCGATGCCCGTTATACGATTATTCTCCTCTTCGCGATAAGCGCGTATGATAGCACATATTTCACTGTCAAATGCCATTTCTGCTTTGGCAACTATCGCTTCGACCTTTGATACCCTGTGAATATAACTATTAACCCTTTTAGCAAATCTGTCAACAATATTGCACACCAATGCGAATTCATCATCGCTGGCAGTCTTCATAGCGGGTACGATGTATTTATCATGTATCATCATCCAATCGCGCGAGTTGATGAATTGAACAAACGCAGAAGCACGGAACTTTCCATCTTGCCACACCGAGTCTAATGATTCGATGAAAAACTGACTGTCTCCTAATGGAGCAAGAAAGTCACGACATTTGTGCATACTAAAGTAATACGCGAATGTAACTTTTTGGTCGTATCTTCCGTTGCCAATCTGCGACGTGCTGTGTTCGCCGTAGAGGAAGAAGTAGATTTAGATTTAGTATTTGAAATATACAAAAAACAAGACAACTTCATATATCAATATGGCGCATAGCATACATATATTATAGGCACAATTTATACATACATGAATGCTTCATGTATCTCTCCAAGTAACATCAGAATATGCTGATGAAATATGTCACTTTCCGAACAATAGAATTCTCTCAAATGTTTCCTGTCAGCCTCTGTCACAGTATCGGGTACTCTTACATGTCTCTCTACGAAACTCATCAGATTATCAAGTGCGCTGTCACGCAATGCTTTGTCAGACAATGATATTCCAGCTATCCATCCTCGCAGTTCAATCCTGCAGATGTCGCCAGATTTCTATTTGATGGATAAATTGGTTAATATAGGTTGTCGTTTTTTCGGAATCAATATCAATGCGACTGACCAGCTCACTCTTAATTGGTGCTTTTGTTCTCCAATAGTCAGACTTGTCAAGTGCATCAACTATCTCTTGGAATAATTCTGCTAATGAATAACTTTCTTCCCATGGATTGCTAGCACTCTGGAATATCATGTCGTCGTGTTTCAATGGACTCGCAAATGGTAAGCTTGATTCATACTTTTGGAACACTGTGTCTTCAAAGCGCGCCGCATTTAGCGAAGACATACTAGGTTCTAAGTTGTCAATGATCCATATATTAGACTAATCCAATCATATATATTTGACAGCCATCAGGATGATATCAACTCACCATAGACGGAACGAAATGATGATGAATAACTCCCGGATGGTGATCCAATCGATTGTCCATTTGATCGTAACCTCTGTATCACTGATTGAGATAAATCTCGATGATTAAATAGTATATCCTCGGTTAACGCAATCAATTTGATTATATTTTCCTGCAGAGAATAAAAATCCAAACGTTATTCATTGGACATCAAACTAATTAAGCATGATGCGTCTTTGTATAGCTGTATATTACCAGCTTCACTGCTCCTAGAGACGGTAATGAAGTCTTCCTAATGTCGTGCGCTATCCGTGACAATATCTGCGATAAGAGCGCCCGAATGACAGACATACAATCTGGCCTTTCACTTATCCATATCATGACTACTGTCTCCTCAATGACTCTGACAGCCCGATGCTTGGTATCAAAAAGATTCCATATTACACAAGCGATAAAGTCCAGTGCCCAGTCGCCAATGTCCTTAACTCCAGAACTCGTGACATGCTCCTCTTCACCACCGAATGTAGGAATTATGCGGACAAGAAATCGTTGCCATGACCATATACAATCCAAGTCAGCACAATAAGCAGAATTGTGCTTGAATATCAATGTCAATTCCTCGAGTATTTTGCATTGTACTAGACGTTTAATTCCGTGACATTGTAGTAATGCAAGAATAACTACTATAATTTTCATATTCTTCAACGGAAAAATGACCGCATTTGATGATTGACTGTCGCCGTTGCCATAGAGTAACTTTGGTTGCTGTTGTTCTGTTGCCCACCCTAACAATGCATTGTATATGGCTAACGTTAATGGCGCTCCATCTAATAACTTGACTAATAGCAATGGATCCATATCCTCGAAGCGTAACTTCTTCACAAATTGCGGTGGTGTGCTCTGACATGTGATCAAGACAATTATAAGATTTATACACGATAAGCGTATATTCTCCTCACGTCTCTTTAATAGTTCACATAGCAATTCGTATCCACCGCATGAATAAATATTATCAACAATGTTCTTGTTCGAATTACTTTGGATAATATCGCTGAGCAATGCCAGAATCTCACAGATATGTTGATCGTCTCCACTGACTGACACATTTCTAAAAATGCTTGATATTTCGTCCTCGGTGATATTATCCTTAATATATCCGCGAATAATCCCTAATACCATAGTCCGCAACTCTTTCAATTGTGCAACTTTAGGTCTAGTTGCACCAGTTGCTGCGTGCTTATGCGGCGCTGATCTTTCGTTCTGCTTATACCAATACACCGTATCAAGGGCCTCAAGAAAGAACTGAACTCCAAAAGTCTCACGTGACATTTGCTTGCGAGAGTCTGCAAAGTTCTTCAAAAGTTGGACACAATATTTCTGAATTTCCATCGAAGCATACATCCATAATCTGAATTCAAATATCAAACAGTTATAGACTTCTCTGCAAATTTCCTCGTTTGATGAAAGCGCAGTGGCCAATCCAACCATACTCTGGAATGCTGTTATAGAAAGATGTTTAGGACCTTCTTGTTGTAATAATAGGCTAATAACTTTGATCCCGCGTGTTTCAACAATATGATTTTGACTCCTAATGTTGTTCTGCAAGAGCGCAGTAATAAGAGAAAAGAAGGCTTTACAAGGACCTTCTAACGCGAAAAAATCCTCCTGTAACTCTAAAGGTTCCTGATGAGCAGACATGTCCATATGATCGAATCTCGAGATCATAGGGAATAGCACTTCAATGTCACCTAATGATCTTAACGCACTCTGCAAACTCAAAGTTGAACATTTTTCGGTTTCGAAAAGAGTACCCGACTGCGGTCCGCCAGTTGTTTGATTTTTAGAGGCTAAATTAAAGCACGTTCGCCCGTCTGAAGCCTTAACATGAAAACTAAAAATCACACGGGTCGCATCAAATACGCTACCAACCAGTTGGTCGGACGATAATGGAGTTAGGTAATTTCGTCCTAGGCCATAAATATATTGTATTTGATCTTTGCTAAGGGTATCGGCAATTAGATGGAAATCAGTCATTTGGCCACGGAGTGACTTCTCGATCATGCTACTTTTGAAAGCTGTATCTGCTTTATCTGATCTCTTGTCAAGCTTTTTTTGTGACAATGATGCCCCAATTGCACAACGATTAAAAGATTCGTTGGGAGCGTCTACCGGATAATCCAGTTTTGTCTTCCACGTAATGGACCCATTGACGACAACTCTTAATTCCGACGGACTTGATTTCCACCCACGTTTAGCCGGGGTATGAGAAATTACGACAAAATACCACCGATTGTGAGTAAATTTGAAAGTCGTCATTGCCACTGTTGAAACATTTTCACCTTTTCTGCATCGAAAGCGTAGCTCATTGTTCTCAAAATAAGCCTCTATACCATCCCCGGTGTCTTTGGCAAATGAAAATATTCTTGGAGCATAGTAGCTATCCTTGGTTTGATTTTTCAATTGGTTGGTTGATTGATGTTTGCAGTCATCCAATTTGATCCATGTGAAAAATGAGTAGCCATTTAGGGGAAATTTGTCTATGTCTTGTAATATTAGGCCAGATTCGATGCCTTTGTAGTAGAAAAAGTCCAATGTGTTCTCTTTCTGCGCAATCGAATATAACAATTTGACCAATAGACCATGATACCAACGAGCGTCTTTTGTGCGAAAAGTCGTTTCATTCTCGTGGCAAATCATGTTCAGTATGAGTTTGATTTCCGATACTCTGACCGAGTATGCACAGACAATCTCGAGCAGTCTAATAGTACATTCTATCACAGAGCGACTTTGAAGAGTAGTCCATATCATAGTTTTTAGTAATTTACTGGTTGTCCCTGTTTTGAATAAAATCCACTTGTTCATATCAGAATATTCAGCGAGGTCAATTAGTCTATTTAGAATTGCTTTTTGAAGAGAGTCATCAAAGTCAGGCAAATTCTTTATTAACATATCCAGAGTATGAGTGTCCTTTATCACAAAGTTACGTCCATTTTCGTGCCATTCTTCGCTATTAGCTATAAGCTTTGCCAGTCTCTGCACTATCTCGGGCACAGCCTTATCGGACTCTCCGTTGACTTGTGGTATGGAATCTGAAGCCGACTCCATAAACGTGGGTTGACAGAATAAGAAGAAACCCACAACCAAAAATACTCAACTAATAATAAACGATCGTTCGTCTGCGTCGTGGTGATCAAATGTAATTATTGATGGCGGAAAGTATGTGGGATCCAATAATATTAATGTGTTGCCAGATAAGGCGAATCCGGTGACTATGCCTGATATATGTAATATAGTTTATTCTCACGTTGGGTAAATCTAGTCGTTCGTATTTTGAGTTGAACAAAAATCTTAAAATGGAATAATATTATTGGAGGTTGTCATATTGTAACACAAACCTTATCTTATCTCCAACATTTCAAACGTTGAAAATTGAAAGTCCCCATCGAAAGTTACCAAGCTGAATGCGATCACACAACAACGGCTAACACAGAGTTTGCTCTCAAAGTCATTGCAAGTCACTATCACGTTCAGAAATACCATGCAAATTTCGTATTGAGAGGATGGAACTGCATATATATATAATAAACAAGAATTTGACATTTTATCATGTTATGCTTCCAGTAGTAATGGGTGAGACTATAAGCGATTACTGGGAATTCGAGCTAATTCCTGAGTATCAAGATAAATAGCGAGTGCGAGGTTTTACAGCGATACACGAGTTTGTAGGGGCACAAAAAATATCATTATTATTATATGCTGGAAGCGCAAGCTTAGAATCTGAAAAGCACAGTAAAGACGTTTGCCGACATTCCTTGATGACACATTCCCATGAGTCTTACTTTGAAATATTCGCTGGTACAACAATATCCTTGATATTGTATATTGCAAAGCAGTTTAGGAATGTGCTTTTATTACTAAGCTATTATTGACTTCCCATCAGAGTAGGAATGATAAATGTCTATTAGTTTTGACCGTGATAAGCGACAATCCACTATAGATGTCGTATATTAATATAGATAGTAAAATTCTCACTCTGTTACTATTTACGTGTATGGGGTTTTTGGGGTAACCTGAGGCAAATCATGCATTTTGTGAAACATTCTTAACATCTACACGCGAGGAGTATTTTCCCTCTTACTTCACCTTTACACACACGAGTTTTAAAACATGGATGTAATAACACCACGAGTAAACTTTGGTCTCCTTAATAGGTACAAGGGACGAAAAGTACGATTAGTTGGACGCGTAATACAGGTGCAGGTTCTAATGTTGAGTCGACGATTGCAGTAAGCAAACGGGATACCTCGCCGCCTATACTCACACTCTACTTCCTCGCGTACACATTCTAGGAAGCTGGTCATACCGTCGTTGTGGAGGCGTGCGACAAAGGACAAGTGTCCGTTCGCTTAAGACAGGTATATATGTATTTAATGAGAAAGCACTTCTAATTGGAATATATTCTTACCCAACCGTACCTTATAAGCCAAGTAATCTCACAACTTACGTTGAATTTGTTGGTCGAGTCAATACCGATTTGAGTATCAATGAGTTTGTTTTTACCAACTTTGGAGATACTTTCGGTATGGTATACTTTACGATTGAAAGTAACTCATTTATGCATATCCGCGTTGTCGACTAACTTCATTTCTCATGTAGACTTGGATCTTCATAACAAAGTGGTAGAATATTGGCAACGATTCCCCGACATATTTCCAACGGAAGAACTTCCCTAAAGTTAACGCATGGTTTACGTAATGATAATAAAGACAAAGACGTGAGCAATTGAACATTCTATATGATTCATTACTTCTGGATTGTATCATCGCTTTTCTCTTCCCTGTTTCAAAATAGCAGTTAAAAGAAGTCCAAAGTTGCTATAAAATTGACGCCTTGTGTCTTTAGAATATATACATACGGATATTATGTTAGTATACGTATTATACGGAACAAGTCACACAAATGAACGTTTCGCTCTTGTGAGCCGAAAGTACTGTGATCGTAATGTAGCTGACAACATCTCGGTGGCATATAACTGCAGGACGTATTGACGTTTACTTGGCTGAGATGAAACTGATGAAATCAATTTACGTAAAATACGGCACAATTAAAAACAAAGCTCAAATTGCTTCCAGAAAAAACTAATAAGCGAAAAATGATGTTATGGAAGTATAAGTTCGACAACCATCATTTTTTTCAAATTATATAAATGAACTTGATTACATAAAATAACGCTGAAGCTTGAGTCTAATAAATAGATTGTTCAGGACTTTATTAGGAACTTTTATTCTATTATTACATTTGTTTGTTTAAGACAAATCATATAGACGCTTTTATTCATGATGTTTATGGTATTCTGCTTGTTAGAATTCTCCATTTTTCCCAATTGTTTTTGAAGGCTTTATAAGTACTATTACTGCGCTATTTCACTTGCATCTAATTCCGCGTTTTAAATAGAGTTATTGAAAGTGCCAAATCGAATGGCTGCGCAAGCGGTTACCCAAATTACAAATAAACTTATTGGACACACTGTTAAGTGGATAATAACAAACAGGAGAGATTCAACTCTGACTTATTATTATATTGCATGCACTGTATGTGTAGGGGGAAAACAAGTGTCTATCCAGTTGTAATTTCAGAACATTTAATTTTCTAGTTTCCGCACATCGATTCTGACAGCTCGAATAAAATAATGCAAAACCACACCTATGAGTCTTACATATTTTATACTCATGATTCCCAATGTAAATTATACAGGTGGGTTATATGGGATTAAGTCATAATTCGATCGCGTAAATGTTCGAACGTTATTTTCGTGCTTAATACGCTACGCGTTTCGTACCTTCCCAAACGGCATTCTCGTCGTGTAAAATTTGTACGCTGATAATTTTTGTCATTAGTTTGAAGCATTCACTCGAGACAAACCCAGTAAACACGCTGAAAACGAATTTGCTCGGAAAAATAACATAGAAGTCCACGATTTTGGAAAGACATAATTATGTCTTATATTACTAAACTCGACGGTTGCAGACCCATTTAACCTCAATTTCTTTCTTTTTTTTGGCTTGCATGCTTAAAATAAGACCTCTAGTTTTTAGTATGCTTGTTTAAACCTGTATCTTTCGGGGATTTTGTCTGAAAAGTTGGTTTAAATAATCAAGCGGGTTCTTCTGTACTAGTTCATAACAGTACAACGAACATGGTCACAAACTTCTAAAGTTCGCGTTTTACTGTTCAAACAATCACCCTTTTTTAATTACAAATCCACACATTTAACGTTTATAATAAAAACACTAGCGTTCTTGCAAACGTGTGTTGTACAGTAATTGAAAGTTGGCATTCGTGTAATGAACGCATGCGCATGAGATTGGATTTGTTGCAATAACTTGCTGTCAACATGGACAATTTTCAAAGCTCACATCATTAACAAATTTATATATAGTTTTCCTCTGCAATAATGTAACACGATTGCAAGTGTTAATGGATTCCGTTAGTAAGAATGGTAATTTTGAGGGCGATACGTTACGAGTTACATCGACTACAATCGATCCGCGTTCTCATTTGTTCGTTTCTTCTTATTGTTCATTGGAAATTAGCCATTCCAGTATTGTACAGTTAGAACAAACATTACCGTGAGAATGATGTGACAAAAACTCTTATCATCGATGAATCGATAACTTGGCGAATCTAAGAACCAAGCTTGGATAAAGATCATTAATACAGCTGTTTTAAGTTAGACTTTTAAACCTAGATAGCGAGAATTTAACAATGACTGGATATACATTTGTTCGTACAACGATTTCAACTGATTCATTATAATTATTAAAAAGGGGAAGAATTATTACGATCATCGCACTAACCGAAAATAAAGATTCTACATCTCCCAATCAGAGGATCTTGATTACGAATAGCTCACTAACTCGAAATTCATTTGTCGACTCACATCCAATGGCTAACGAATACGTTCCGGCAACTTACCTTAGTGGGTTCAAAGATAACGCACGTTAACCGTGAGACTTTATCAAAGTTTGTAAACATAAGATGGAAAATACAGTTTATTTGTACAGCATCTCTTATCTCTAACCCTCCTGCAGTGTGTGTGGGTACGTTACATTCGATTTGTCCCGAAGAGTGCCGAATTTTCGGCTTAAAATATCCACCGTACTGTTAACCATCATGATTATCACATTATTGATAGTCATCTGACTCTCATGCGTTCATTCTTACGTGTTATTCAGCATCTTGAGATTGAGACTTTTCCATTTCTAATCGTATCTATTGCTACAAATTAGGGAAATGTTTACAGAAGATCGTAGAAGACCAAGAAATATGTTATTAGGTAAGCCGCAAAAAGGTCCAAAGCAAATTCAAAAATTCGGACTAGCGTTCTGCAATGTGATTTCATGTAGTCGGAAATAGTTAACTATCGCGAGGGAACTTTTATTCACAACGAGGTGCTCGCTAAAGCCCAATTTAAGCTGTTTGCAAATAGTTAATAGAGTCGCCGAGTAATCGCGTAGTCTAATCTAGATCGAGTCTAAATGTAATAATATGTGGGATTGTGAACCAATGTCATAATTCGCCACGTGTGGGCAACACTATGCTAAATAAATCAATTCATCCCAACTTTATTACACAAAGCTGATTTAGATCACATTGTATATAAAAGCAGCCAAGGACCCATAAACTCTCCCAATAGCTTGTAAATATTTTCATTCTCTTGTTGTTCACGTTTCCTCCCTTCCCTGTCTCCCTGGTTCCCTAACTGTAAAAACTAAACTCTCGCACGCTCTTATAGCAGCTTTTGTGGTGTGAATTAAGAAAGACAAGAAGAGCCGAGATCTTGTCTCAGTCCTATATAGTCTTGCAATCTGACAACGACCAGAGTAAATGGCACGATCAAGGTCTACATACGACAGCATCAAGGACGAAGAGTCCGAGACCTTGCTAGATTTAAAGGTTCATACGCGACGTCAGGTGTGTGTCTTTTTCCTTTCGTGGTGAGATTGTAGTTGGTGGTTGGTGTTGTTATTCTGTTCCATGGATAATCCTTGTGCTATGAGAATGGGCCTTAGCCTTCAGGGGTAAATTTAAGATGACGAAATGCTTTCCCGTTTTGACGTAGGACAAGCACATGACCAACAACACTATAAATAATATTTTTATTATTTGTATTACCTCATTTTAACTTTTTTGTTTTCCCGTGATAGAATCGAAAAGGAGTCTTTCTCATTCTGCTATCAGCCCTAGTTGCCGCAACCGTTTTCATTCTCGCCAACTCAACGGCAAAGGTCTCGACAGGTACGTCTAATTGCTGCACAATTCGAATCAGATTTCCTCCTAACTCTATATTACTTTTCTTTTATAAATCACTTTAGCGAGTCCCAAAAAAAATGTAATCCTCATGATCTCTGATGGATTTGGTCCTGCATCACAAACGTTCGCTCGCTCTTATTACCAATACATAAACAAACTTCCCTACAACTATACCACTCCTCTCGATGAGATACTTGTCGGATCCTCTAGGACTAGGTCGTCAAACAGCTTGGTTACTGATTCGGCTGCTGGTGCTACGGCTTTCGCATGCGCTTTGAAATCATATAATGCAGCCATTGCAGGTAACGAAAGCAGGGTGAAATAAGTGACCCGTGATTGTTTCATGTTTGCATATTTACTATTTATATCAATTCACTTTTCACCATCCTCATTTCCTGCAAAAAGTCGATCCATCAAAGGCTCCTTGCGGCACTGTACTTGAAGCAGCGAAACATTTGGGATACACCACGGGCCTTGTAGTAACATCTCGCATAACTCACGCCACTCCAGCTTGTTTCTCGTCTCATGTTGTACATCGTGACCTCGAACACATCATCGCTCGCCATCAAATCGGTGACTACGTTCTCGGCCGTCAAGTCGACCTTCTCTTGGGCGGCGGACGTTGCTTCTTCCTTCCTCAAAACGTCGCCGGTAGTTGTCGCCCGGATGATGTAGATGTTTTGGAGATGGCAGACAATAATGGGTTCTCGTACATACAGAGTCGGAAGGAGTTTGATAAGCTTAAACCGAAACAAAAGCTGCCGCTATTGGGCTTGTTCACCCTGGATCATATGAGCTATGAAATTGATCGAGATAGTAAACTTGAACCGTCTTTGGCAGAGATGACGGCAAAGACCCTTAAGATATTGACTCATGCTACCAAGAGTAGCGACCAAGGGTTTTTCTTAATGATTGAAGGAAGTCGAATCGGTGAGTAAGTGGAAATGAAGGTTTATCAAATACGTACAATAATATATTAATGTTCTGTTATTGGTAACGCTCTTAGATATGGCTGCTCATTCGTAAGTATTCTACCGGTCTAGTCTATGATAGGATATTGATTTCATGTCAGTTCGCTTCCATTTTTCATTTGTATTTCTCATTCGTATTTCTCATTTTAGCAACGACCCGGCCGCACACGTACATGACATCCTTGCTTATCACGAAACCATCACGGTTGTTAAAGATTATGTCAAATCACATCCGGGCACTATAATGATCTCAGTATCTGATCACGAGACAGGTGGTCTTTCTCTAGCGCGACAAAATACTGAAGCTTACCCCGAGTACCGCTGGATCCCCGAAGTCATCAAACGAGTCAAACAATCCGCTTACATTCTCTCGACTGAACTTCTTGCCTACGAAGGCAATGACAAAGAGAGATTCATCAGGGAGAAGATCCTGTTTGGCGGATTAGGGATTGAAAATCCAACTGAAGAAGAAATAAAATGGCTGATGGAAAGTAATGTACAGCTTGCGATTGAATTTTATCTGGGTACTATGGTCAGCAAACGCGCGGAAATTGGTTGGGCCACGCATGGACATTCCGGGTTGGACGTTAATTTGTATGCCTATGGAGCAGGAACCGAATCTTTACGTGGAAATGTTGAGGTAAGTTATAGTTTGAATTGTTAATAGACTAATTGGAAACAGGGCAACGTCAGAAAAGATTGATATATGGTCACGCCCTATAGCCATATATTCAATTAGATTTTTGTTACTGACATCAATCTCTCACTCACTATCTAGAATACCAATATTGGCGATTTCATTAGCCAGTATCTTGGGCTGAATCTTCAAAAGATTACACACCAACTTAACCAGTAAGTAAGAGTTTATAAGAGAAAACACCTAGCTTGTTCGCACAACTCACATGTCTACTCATTATTGCTATAGGAACAACGCTTCCTTTCATATGGTTGATGAAGTAACTTTGGACAGTCTAATTGCTAGTGATATAATGCACTATCACCATCATCATCATTGAGCGTGCGATGACGTTGACCGGCAGCCTCATTTTTCAGTATATGTTTGTTTCATATGATTTTGAACATAATTCATTAACAAATAAACAAACTAACTAACAAACAAGCACACACGCACAAATTCCTTTATTGTATACAAATCATGCTGTACACGGCAGAAGATCCTTCAGAGGTTTGGGATTTTTAACACATCGCGAACCGTACTTCCTCTACCATGATTAATTGTTTTTCATGACTGAAAATGTGAAAAATAGATGGAAGTATGACAGTCTGCTTCGTGACCTCTTCCTGAAACCGTAAAAGTTTGTGAATGACCGAGGATTCGTAAAAATTATTAATTGCCAATAACATGCGTGGAAAATCGTCATCATATAGGATTCTTGTATTTTGCATCGAAATGAAACCAAAAAGGCTGGCATACTAAGCGAGTATAACGTTATGCGATATTCTGATTAATCGATTAAAACACAATTGCTTGCAAACTCAAAACTTTAATCTTGGTTGCATTTGCTCGCAATCAGGTTCAATATGTCGGTATGTGTATAGATGTAGTTATATCATTGAAAGCATGTCCATGTTGTGATAACGACATTTTAGTGTGGAAAATCTCTTTATCAACATAGGCTCGAACGCCTACCAGGATAAAATTAGAACAATTAAAGAACTCGATGTCCAATGAGGAATCATAGATAAACTTGTATTACCACCTTTTCCATCGACTTTGACAATGCCGACGTAATTACATGAAAGCATGACGTTGTCCGTGTTACATCTTGCTAATTATTTTTTTATCATTTTTTTAGCACTTGTTCTGTTTTTTACAATGATTGTAATATTAAACTAGTTTCGAACAATAGGCAAATAAAGAGAGCGATAGAAGAAGAAGAAGAGTAATGATCCACGAATTGAAAATCAATGTCACCAATAACAAGCACTCATCCAAAGAGTTGTAATTCGTCAAATGAACACATCCAAAGCATTCGAATCTACAAAACATGAATGTTGGTCAATCGAGATAGCGGCAGTTCTTAAAATATGATGCAGAGAAACTACTTACAATAGGAATCGTCATTCTCTGTCAAATCTTCTAGTGCGCCTACATATTTGGTCGACGACGAACCGGATAATTCATCCGAGGTGTCAGTCTTGTTCTTACTCTCGGACATGTTAACATTTTCCAATCCTGCCGTGATATATATTTCGTCCTCTTCATCCTCTTCTAAACAACTCATATTTTCACACCCCAAGTCGTTCATATCGCGTAACAAGTCGCTCAACACTTGTTGAATTTCTCTCATGCTAGGCCTTTCGTTGGGACTGTCATGCCAACATCTTTCTACTAATTCCTTGTACCGCAGAGGCACACCTTTTCCAAACTTCTCTCTTTGACCCATGACTATGTTCACCCCCAACGACATATCATTTTGTTGTTCCTTGAATGGTTTCTCGCCCGTTGCAATCTCCCAGAGTACTACACCAAGTGAGTAAATATCACATTTTTCATCGAATGGCAGTGAGGAATCTTTCAGTCTTTCTGGAGCCGTGTACGCTACTAAGCCATATACTGGACTGTCTGAAGAACGCTTGGAAGAAACCACGATTTGATCGGCTCGGGAAAGACCAAAATCTGTTATCATGGGACCTCCGTTTTCATCAATTAAAATATTGCCCTGAAAAAAGAATTCTAGTGAGTTAGCGATATTGAAACTAATAAAGATTTCCGCTTATCTTACTCACACTGTGGAAGTCCTAAACTCGATGATTGAAAATTACAATGACGACACATAAGTATTATCATATACAACATAACAAAAACTTCAAGCATCGGACACTTGCGACATACTCTATGGAAAATTCTCTCTCTGTGAATAAAAGATAAACCAATGGTAATCTGTTTAGCTAACTGAACTTTCTGAGACCACGTTAATTGACTAGCATGCGACTTTAGGTAATCCCTTAGACTACCATGTGCTGCATATTTCATAATCATGCCCAGGTTCCCGTCGTTATCTTTAGTAATTCCATGTAATTTAACAATATAATCTCCATCATGAACTCTCTTGTGAAGACGGATCTCCTCAACAAAGTCTTTTTGGTCAAAAAGCTGTTTCAGAACAATCGGCGTATCATCCCAGTCGGCTTGATATACTACACCAAAACTATTAACAAGTTCAATAAATTAATAAACAAGTCTTGGATAAACACTGTAAACATGATCAGCTAATTATACAGACCCTCCACGTCTCAAAAAGTTGTTAACCTTAATCTGATCAAACGGTATAAATCTCAAGTGCTGCTGCTCAACAGCCAACCTTAACCATTGACTCTTCATATCGTTACCATCGCCACCGACTTGTTTTAATTTTTTCAATTCTTCCAGCCTGGTCAATTCTTTTTCCACGTCCCCCTTTAACGTTTTAAGAACTTCTTCTTCCTCCTCGAGTGTAAGTGACCTTTGTAATTTATGTGATGCGAAAGCAACTGACACATTACCAATACAATTATCTAGGCGACGGTTATAGTCTACAAGCAATTGTTGAATACGAAAGTCTTCGGCTGGATTGGGTCTTTGATTTGGAAATGGTGGAAGTTGGTTCTGCTGAACAAACATTGCAATTTGCTGAAATATTTCTATGCAATCAAAGGAAATCAACAATTAGTAATAAGTTTTAAGTAATTGAGAACGATAAGCTATCCGGCTGACAATGCGGAATTGAGTAGCTTACGTCTAGATTTCTCTAATTCGTCTATAGCGGACTGCAAATCATATTTCATAGCAACAATCTCTGGTGGGTCTTCTCCAAGCTTTTTTGCAAAGTTAGCCGCCCGCTCGGCCGACAGCTGGATTCTATTGCCAAAGGATAGGCAGTCTGTTTTATATTTCTTTGCATTCTGTCCCATCATTTTCACGCTAAATGCATGAGAAGTGAGCTGCGCGCTCATTTCTTTGATGGTCTTTACTTGCTGTGTTGCAACAGCTGGATCAACTTTTGGATTTAACACCATGATGATTTGTTTGTTCGTTCAAAAACCATGTAATTAAAAAAGAGAATAACGATAAAGACATAATAATAATTAAATGTTAAGTGTTGTGTAAGAAATACTGTCACGAAATTTGAATTGTGGCACCCTCATATAGCGACAGAGTAACACAAGATTATTGACATGATTGGATATTAATTATGCACAAAAGCAGTTGGCAGCGTGTTTGTATGTCAGATCGGAATTTATATGTCAATTCCGAAGTGATATATGAATTTTATGTCGCTTCCAAACTGACATGTGTCAGATGAGAAAA
>CAJVPJ010000229.1:0-33381 GCA_910592205.1 Paraglomus occultum | reverse complement strand
TTTTCATAATTTTCGAATCGCTGGTTGTGGTACAACATGATTGTCTTTGATTCCGGATAATTTTGTAACACACTGTATTTCAAACATACAACAACTGTCCTTGTAAATCCCTTAAGCGCTTATTCAAACTACGGGCATGTTACAATCTGTGTCTCTTTGCGTCTTATTGTAAACTCATTTACTCGGACTTTTCAACCCAATTAAAAATGTGCAAAATTTCTTATTATCTCGAGCACAAAGACAAAGCTCGTAACTTTGAGCACAGGCAAAGTCGTAATTTTTGCTGCATGATGAAATATTTATTAAAAGAGTAAGCTGACGACCACGATGCCATTCTTAAATCGTAGATTATGATATTAAAATATCTGACATTAGAAGACAATGTTACCACAAAAACTCATCCCTGTCTTTAACTCGCATGTTGTCCGACTATACCGTATTTAAAGCTGGCTCACGTGTGTGCATTTACGGAGATTATTTTCATGCAAATCCGTTTCACGTGCAGCTAGGGAAGGAGGGAGAGCGCATGATTTATTATAAGGTTATTCTGTAGACTTTTTCGACAACAACGTATACTATTGTTGCCTCCTTACCAGCCAATAGTAATTATCGGAAACCATGGTCATTATATGAACATATAGAGTCATAAGCTAAATGATAATCCAAGCAATCTCAGTTGCATATCTCTCCTAGTCGAGTTGGACAATACCCCAAGAATACGTGAGTATACAATCAAGTAAGATTGTTTATTGTGAAGGGCATTGTACCCCAGAAGACTTGAAAAATCTGGATAGACAATAAGTATGCGCAGCACTTGAGCCGGAGAAATTAGTTTGACGTTCCGGTACGATAATTTCATTAACTGAGAGGATTTTTCCTTTTATGTCAAGTTAGGTTCAAAGAGGAGAGAATAAAAACTGATAACCTTGCAAAGCAAATAGGACGGCTACAGATGACATCATAATTTCAACGTCGCGGCACGCCGCATATGTTTTTTTCAACTAATAAACATTTTTGTGACTTTGGTATAAGAATACGATTATGTGTCTCCGTAGGCTGCAAAAACGCCAATATATTTGTCAAGATAACGGAAAATAGCGCAAACTCCGGCGGTTTAACGTTACACGGATTAACATAACATTCATAACATAATAGTAAATATAATGAAGGAAACTCATTGACAAAGGTCTTTATTATGCTCAAATTACATGCAAGCGCAGCTTACACAGAGTAGTACATTTGTTGTATAATATCAGGAGATGTATCCGGAATTTTTTTGCTCAGATTTCCTCACTATTACTATTGTCACTATTATTATAGATTTGATTCACAATCAATGCAGTCACATGTGGAAAATGAATGAGATACCAATTCGTAACATTGCCGTTTAAGATATAGATATGACCGATATATCCATTGATTCTGCAAAGACACACATAGTAGAATTCTGGAATTTAGCTTATTACTACTATTAATATAGATGATTGTATTACTTTCTAGTTAAGTTAATGGATGAGCCAGCGTTATTCCATAAATACCAGGGAATCTTCAGCCAAGTGAATTGTTGGTGTAATCTTTATAGCCAATGATGCAAGCGAGATTTTGTTCTGTCCCAGGTTTACAAGTGTACATGACCGAATAAGTAACACCGTTGATAACGAGGGTGAATCTGTCGTCATTGCTGTTTGCGCCCATTAAAATTACTAAACTCCGCCAATAAGCGTAGTATTAATATATATATTGTGATTCCGCAATATAGTTCCAAGGCAACAAAGATATATTAATAATAATAATAACACAACTAATATAGCTTTTTGGCCCCCTGTACAATAAGGACTAAAAATGGATGTGATACGATTAAAGAACATACGCAAAGCTAGCGAAAACCCCATACGTACGTAGTTTTACGCAGGTAAGCAACTATACAAACGGATAAGCGACAGTGAAAAAAAAACCACTGTGTCATAATACAAACGGGCTGTCCGTATACGTCATTTTTTTTTTGTACTATAAGTGAAGGAAATGAGTCCCTTGAGAGACGTCAATTCCAACCGATAGAAAAAAAAAGAAACCCTTCATACTCACTCATATATAATAATATAATATTAGTCAAACATGGGTCAGACACTATCAGAACCAGTAAGAGAGAAACACAGTGCCAACGGCGGGGACGCTCGTCTAATCTACGCTGTATCGGAAATGCAAGGCTGGCGTATAAGTATCCTTTGGTTATTAGTAAAGATTCAGAGCAAACGAGTTTTGTGACTGTAGTGTCTTATGATATATGCAAGACGCCTATTCAATGTTCGGCTCGTCCTCCTACGTCAATTTTATCCTTAACTACTAACTACCACGCGTAACTTAGGCATGGAGGACGCGCATACTGCACTTTTGAGACTCGAAAATAAGGCGCAGAAAGAAGGATATAGCTTCTTCGGCGTTTACGACGGACACGGTGGTAACTATTAATTAACAAACCAGAATATTGAGTTTGGGAAAAGGATACGAGAATTGAAAAATACGATAAAGAGATATTAAATGCTGTATGAGTGTTGGAATATCGAGGATTATTAATGTTATACTTGAGATAGTTTTCGCGATGGGCATTAAAGCTCTAATTTAATTTACTAGTTATTTGCATCGTATTTTTATGCCTTAACCATCTAAGCCATGTCGAATTGCTCCATTAGGTCCAAATATTGCTAAATACAGCGGCAGCAATCTTCATAAACGTATCTCTCATGACGATGCATTTGTTCGTGGTGAATTGCGTGCATCAATAATGAGCGGATTTCTTGGTCTCGATGAAGATCTTAAGACTCGTATGTATTAATGGGGTTACTAGATGATGAAGAGGCATACTTTGACAAGTTTAAATTTACCAAACTACGTGATGATGGATTATCGATAATCGCTAGTTTTCCGTATCTAAACTTTTATCTATTCCACAGATCCCGATTTCAAAAATGATCCGTCAGGATGTACAGCTGTTGTCGCGCTTATAACGCCCGACAATCACATCCTTGTCGTAAGTGAAAACGCAAACAAAAAGATATCTACGTATATTTGATTGCATTTTTTCTACGTTTTTTTTTGATCAACTCCTTTCTTATTTTCTGGCTTAGGGCAACGCCGGCGATTCTCGTGCGGTTATCAGTGTGAGAGGCGAAGCGCAACCACTGTCTAACGACCATAAACCACATAATAAAGGTATGCAAGTTGAAATAAACCGAAAGAAATTGATTGCCAAAAAGCAATCGAAGACTTGACTATACCATCTTTTGCTTTTATATTACAGATGAGTCCGATAGAATCAATAAAGCAGGCGGATTTGTTGAATTTGGTCGTGTAAATGGTATGACAGTCAGGCAACTGACACTATTGGTGATGAATGCATATGGCTACTATCTTACACTTTATTTCCTCTCTTGTGACTTATTAGGGAACCTCGCCTTGTCTCGCGCAATTGGAGACTTTGAATTTAAGCAGAACGCAGGCCTGGATGCTAAAGAGCAAATTGTTACTGGTAACTTCATGATCTTGCAGCGATTTGCTGAGTTTGCAAATGGTTTACTCTGCGTTAATTTGCAATGTGACCTGTATGTTTACGTTTTACAGCCCACCCGGAAGTCAAAGAATTTACAATTGACCCGGAGACTGAATTTATAGTGTTGGCCTGTGATGGTAAGTGGAGAAAATCAGATATTAGCTTTGCTTTCTCCTAAGCTATTTATCTACTTTCAGTGCTCTCAATTCAGCATTTATCTCCAAATATACAATAAAAAGGCATCTGGGACTGTTTATCATCACAAGACGTGGTCGCTTTTATTCGACAAGAAATATCCAAAAATGCCGACCTAACACAAGCGTGCGAGAATCTCATGGATCGCTGCCTAGCTCCTGGTTCCGATCTTGGTGGTGTTGGCTGCGACAATATGACCGTAATCATTGTTGGCTTCCTCCAGGGCCGTACCGAGAAAGAATGGTACGAGTGGATAAAGGAGCGAGTTGATGCTGGTATAGGACCGACATTGAGCGAAGAGGCACTTCGTCCCTCTCCTTCTCTACTGTTCCAGCCATTTGCTAGTGAGGAGCACGCGCTGGACTTGGAAATTCTAAGTGAGGAATTGAAGGGCGCTGACGTAAAGGGCGGTGAAGACGATATCGCATCCCAGAACGAATTTCACATTGAGGAAGACATCAGTGGAAAGGAAGATATTAGTGGAAGGGAGACTCAAGGAGATGTTACAAAAATAGGTAAGGCAAAATGGAAAACCTTTGTGCGTATTAAATTAAAACACTAAGACAGTTTCGTAATTTACAGTTCGAGGTGAATTGAAGGGCGATGACTTAAGGGGCAGTGAAGGTGGAATCGCAGCCCAGAAAGAAGTGGTTAATAAGAATGATAGTAGCGGAGGGGGAATTAGAGGAGAAACTGGAGGGAAAACTGGAGGGGAAACTGGAGGAGAAATTGGAGGGAAAACTGGAGGAGAAATTGGAGGGCCCGCTCGAACCCCTTTTGATACTGAAATTATTGCCGCACCAGTGGGGCGGAAAACTGGAGGAGAAACTGGAGGGAAAACTGAATTAAAATAGGTAAGGCAGAGTAGAAAAAATATTAAATTAAAACAAATTTTTAAGTTAATTTCGTAATTTACAATTTGAATATGGTATAACGTGATATATATCCCATTAAAATACAGAATGACAATTCTATAAATAATACTTTGTTGCTCGTGGACTTGTAATTAAATTTCACGCACAGGCTATCCGTGACTGTATCGTTTAAGTGACCCTTTTTTAATTACTTGTTCAATGTTTCTTCTACTCCCATTCCATCCTCATAGCAATAAACTGCGCAAAAGCACTTCATGACAGGTGGTAAGAAAGGCCGTCTGCTGCCACAAATTCGTCTTCTGCTGTTGTTTCAGTGACGGTTTGAAAGAATTACTTTGTTTGTGAATATGGGCAACTAATTAAACTACGAGGAAATAAATAGTTAAAGCCAAAACGAAAAGCTGTCAGAAAAAGTAAGTCGAGAAGCAAAAGATGTTCGATTGTGACATTCTATACACCTTTGGTTATGCAGAATAAATACAACCCCTGAATTTTATATGACTGTTACTTATTATTATACTTCTCCCAACTCTCGTTTAATGTTATTGATGTAGTCGGTCTGATATAGCTATTAAATTTAATACTAGTACAGTCACCAAATTTGGACTATTAATGATCGCACCTTAACAAATAAGGAACGTTGATCAGATGATTCTAGATTTTTCTTCACGCGTGAAATCAAAGTACAAGTATATGCGAGCCAAAAATGTTTCCAGATTGGGGTATAAAGGAACGTCATCAACCTTCCTACTGCATATAAACGAATTATTCAGTACAAAGTTGTCCTTCTCTTTTGCTTTATAGTTTAATATTCTGTTCGAAATAGTAGAAGGCGCAATCGCTATTTTAGAAATAGAAAAATCAATCGTCGCATTTCATTGGGGCCAGTATTAACCGTGTATATTCGAAAGTCCGAGAAGTCATAATCAACAAAATTTACTGATGAGGCGTAAAGCATGATTCGGGTTACGACACATGAATTCTATATATTCTACTCAGCCACGATAACAATAAAGATAATAATATTATTATTACCTATAATAAAATGTAAGTTACAGTATTTCATTTTATTTGATAAGTTTCGGTCGATTGAATTACGCGAAATGTATTAATAAATCGCATAACATACAGTTGCGTGTCAATGGCTACGAATATTTCAACGTTATTTGTAACAGTTTTCATGTAGATTGAATATCAGACAAACCGGGAAATCCCTTAAAAATTTCGTTTTCCCAAAAGAGGACATCTGTCAACAACCTGTTTAGAGTATTATCAATTAGTTAAAATATACAAACACTAATGTTTTTTAATCTCCATCCTCATCTCCAACTCTGTTCGCATCGTTCATATCCTCCTTTTACCTCACCAAACAGGAAAACGCGTACCAGACAGCCCCTCCTAAACCTTCCCAAACAGACCACGGACGATCCGGAACGCGAAATTGTCTTTTCTCGGTTAACTGTTCCCATTGTAAGCACGCATCCATAAACTCAACGGTCCATTCTAGATATTTTCTTTCGTTGGTGATTTTGAAAAGTATGAGGAAAACATAAGCATTTCCCGATATGCCATGACATAGACCAACGCCTTTACGAAGGATTCCATAGTCGTGCACAAACATGGCAGCTTCGGTGGCTATTTCTAAATACCTTTAGAAATTAAGAATATGTACTTGAGTGGGATGTACTTCTACATATCCTTAATAATGTACATTTGCTATATTTTATTTATATTACTCAAATTCCAGACTACCAATTCAGACCCACCTTTCTTTTTTACTTCGCTCTGATAAACTTACCTAGCTTCTTTAAAAACCTCATACGCTTTACAAGCAAGAAAAACAATTCCGGGCGCTCCGTGGCAAAATTGTACCAAATCAGTTTTCCCACTATCTAAGCTACTCATCCAATTGCCATTTTCTCCTCTTGTTTCGAACAAAACAAAATCTATTGCTCTCTTGATGATATCCCTATATTCACGAACTTTGTCAGGAAATGAGAGCAGAACGGTCAAAATTCCCGCAGCACCGTGTGCGGCGCCAAGGTAGAAAGTTTCGTGCCATTTCCAAATGAGCGGAGTTTTGGCGGACAGGCCAGCGTCAGAGGCGGTGCGTATACCGTTTTCAATTGTCGCATCAAAAATTGAAGAAATTATCTGATGGATTTTGCTTGAAGAGTATTCGCTCGTTGGGTGTTTGTCATTATTTCGTAAAATGCGATGAGAATGATGCGAGCTTTCCGCGCTCGGAACCGGATTACTCGGCAAAGTGAAATTATCCGAAAGACTCGAAAAAAGAGGTTCCGTATAATTCAAAGCGTACAACAATCCAGCGCGACCATAAAGCAGTTCAGATGGTGTTCGGGGAGCGAACGCTGAGTGGGCGAAGTGAGTCCGTAGTAAGTGTAGGCTGTGATTGCTTGTTTCGTAATCACCCACGTGGTATTTGACTAGAAAAAAAAGAACGCGGTTTTGAAGATCACGATCATTTACTCATGCTATTTTGATGGTGTTAGAATCTCATTCACAAACCACGCGCAACGACAGCATGCAACCCAACAGCAGTACATAAAAACCCGCACTCGTTTTCAATGTGCGCGGGAAGAGAAGGATCGGCAGGTAACGAAGGATTTGTTGCGTGATAACTTGCAAGAGCACTGTCTATGTATTCTTCAGCAATTTTTAACGCAGTTTTGGGGCCGATCATGAAACCTGAAAATGGAATGAGAACTAAGCGAAACAGAATATATGTGAGGAATACATGGCAGCAATGGCTTGCCTGGATCTCTTTCGTGGATTCGATAAAAGAGCAACGACAGACCGGCTTTCCCTGTTTATATCAACATTATTAAGTCGGTTCTTTTCACTTTTTTCCTGGATAATTATATTCTTTTATGAATATCTTACCCACATAGACGTCCCAATAATGATACTCTCTTTCTGGCGGTACTTCCTGTAAAATTCTCTTGCATTCTTTCAGTAGCGCCTTCTGAAGTAATGCTTTATACTCTGCTGTTATCACCTTGTCATAGACTTCTGGAACTCTATCAGACTGTACACTCATTGTGTTTGTAAACCAAAATGCGTTTTCGCGCCAAGTGGTATCGAATACTAACATAGTCGTCTGTCACGTGAACCGCGACGCCGAGAGTAGCCTCAACGGCAAGAGATAACGAAACCACATGATTTAACAGGAATATTCTACCTTCGCTACTTCCTATCCCTCGTTCTCTTCGACATTTTATCCTCGAGAAAGTTTATCAACGGGTTAACAACAAAATAAGTTATTGTACTGTCAAAGCAAACGCGAAGACAACGTGTTCACAGAAAGATTTACATGTACCTGCCGATCTCGTTCAGAATAAGTACCAGTGGAAAGAAAGTGAACATTTGGTCACATGAACTCAATGGCTGAGGTTGGCTGAAAGGTTAACTAATTATAATGACGTTTTGATTACTATCATTAACTGTTGATCTATTACTATTATATTTATATAGCGCGAAACAGTGTTAGGTAATAATCTGGTTTTTGATTAGTATTTTTCTTAACACCACCTTTAATTATATTAAAACAGTACTCATAGGGTGATAAATAAGGAGGCTTAATATTCTCACTAGTACTAGATAATGATTTTCGGATAGAGGTAATAGTAAGGTCAACTTTTTACAAGTTCAGTCACTATTACTTATACTATTAACTATTACTATGACGAATGTGGGCATCACCTAAATAAGACATTATTATCATCTTGAAACTATTCTATCTTTCTTTTATTTCTTCCGCAGATATTAAAACGTTAGTTATAACTTTTTTGATATCTTGCCATATTAATATTAATAATGATTGTATGCTACTGAGAGACGGAATAATAACATTAGCATTAGGAACGAAAAAAAAAAAAGCAGAAATTAATTGTGAAAAAAAGTAGTGTTTAGTATGCATGCATGTATACATTTTTATATTTAATATTGCCATAATATCTTTAAATTCATCTATGACAAGTGGACAAATATTATGATAAAGGCTGCTGGCCATTGAAGATTAAGATCACTGATATCTTATATTAAATAAGTATTGTTTGTGTTAGTACCAATTTGTTTGGCATGAGCCACAAGCTTGTATATTAATATATTAATATGGCCTTCATACTCAGTGATTTCATTTTCATTTCTCCAATTAAAGGGATTGAATATTAATATGAAAATGGGAATATTAACCAAGACTATTAATAGGCATTGCCTGGCCATTGTCAGCTAGTCAAGCATGTATTTTTATTTTAGTTATTATTATTTTCTCTAGCTATCTCCTTTACCAGAGTTGGTAATGTATAAAATTACTAAATTTGGTAAGAGAGTATTAACGTTAATGGGAACACACGAATTGGTATCTTAATCTGATCAAAATTAGCAGTGACATATTACTATGTTACCGAATGTATGAATGCAAACGGTGCGACTGTAAATTAAAGTCAACTATTATTACTATGAAGTGCTTTTAACGGAATCAGCATGACGTAAGTGCAAGTGAATATAGTAAGAATTCGATAAAAGTAAGAATATTGCTTTATTATTATGATTATACACCCACTATTGAAGATAAAAATAATAATATTTGCTTTAATCTCAAAATTTACAAATCATATGGTGCCACTGTCTTTACGCAATTGTGTCAACAATCATTTACAGCCTAAGGAAGACTAGAGCCACATAACTTAATTCCTATATATTATTTATACAATAATTATCGTCACACATACCCATATAGTTACCAACTGGCCCATTCGTCCTTCCTATACATCTACCTTTTCCACCAATTGTCCATTAACGTCTCCCTCCTCATTTGGCTCATTCGCTTCATCCATTCCTTCCATCTCGACAAAATTTTCTCCAAAGTACAAATCCATTAATCTACTCGCATTCGTCTTTAAGTCCTGATCCTCAGATAACGTCACCGATTCGACTGCGTCAATGGCGTTAAGGCTTTCGAGCAGTTGGCGTGAGGAAGGTACTTGGGTTATTAATAAATGGATGTAGGTCAGACCTAAACGGATCAAGTCTGTATCCTGAGAACGAACAAACTCGAGAAAGCCTATTCCAAAAAAACAACAAAAAAGTATATTCAATACGTCAAGACTTTCATAGCTTGTAATAACGCAGACAAGAATAAATAATGATTACCTGGAAGAAGGTCTTGATGAGGTAATGACTGAAGGTACTCCTCTCCATGTGAAGCAATATTCAATAAACCGTATGCAGCCTATTCACATAGTATAATTAACAACGCTTCAACGTACAAGCTTGAACTCTTTCATCAGTTAGTAGCCGATAAACCGTATTGTTCTCTGTCTCACTCTAACTCACCCGTTCAGAGACCTACCTCTTTGCGTATATCAAAATTGGTATGTGTAGCAATTGTTGACAATATGGGAATGAAGCCCACCGAGATCACTTTTGCAAGCACTTCAGATCTACGGCTATTGGAAAGCGTAAAATGGTTAAAAATCGGTAAAAGGAAGCGCGGTTGTGCAATGATTAATATACTCACGCGGCAGTAATATTAGACATCACCCAAAGGCTTTCCTTCTTAACGGCTCTACAAAAATTCACCACATATGATTAACGCGAATCTGACCCATTCTATTTGTGCAGTTAACACAAATTTCGTCGAGATTCCTTACCTGCACTCACTCTGCACATACTCAATCATAAGTTTCAAAAATTCTTCCTGCTGTATCAACTCGTCTGCGTTCTCATCTGGTCCACCAGCAACATTTCCTAACGTTCTAATCAGAGGCAGTGCGAGCGGACCGTGAGAGAGGAGTGGTCGCATGTGTTTGACAAGACGTGGGATTAGGCCTTCTGAAAGTAAGCGCGAGGTGTACGTATCGGAGTCGGACGTAAGGTATGCAAGCACCCAGGATATTTCGGAAACAACCTCGGACATCTACTTCATTGTAAAAATAGAGGGTAATGATGTGAACCGTAATTAGAAATTAGGTAACGTTTTAGAGATATTTCGCGTGCTATTCCTATAGAAATGCTAACGCGAGTGATAGGAATACAAGCAATCAGCTAAATGGGCTTGCTCCACAGACTCAGACCTCATCGTTCTCCAGATGTCTTAGCAAGACTTTATCAGTTTCTATTTTGAAAAATTCATCCAGTTTTGGATCTGGTCCACGAGCAAGATTTGAAAGTGCAAAGCAGACTGTTTGAATAAGATTCACATCCTAGAAATAAATAGACATCACACAATATATCGAGGTGTGTAATTGATATTGATCGAAGAAAACACTAACATGAACATAATAATAATAATCCTGAATCTGTGTACCTTGGAATCAAGCAATCGAACCAAAGGAATTAACACCCCATTTGCGCGGAGTAAGTCGCGATATTCGGATCCTTCGGCAGCAAAATTGCCGATAGCCCACGTTGCTTGGTTTTGTAACACCTTTACATTTATTCATTGACGATTTATGTTATTCAGCTTCATTAATATCACGTGCTAACCAACTGTGTAACATTAATATTTACCAAATCGTCGACATCAAGGAACGATATTAGATATGGTACAGTCTGTAAGGCCGCTTCGCATATGTTTTTGGGTCCCGCGGCAATATCTAAGAAAATAACAACGTTCGCATTTATTAACTGCTGGGTGATCGATCTGTTAACGCGATTAATACTTACTGGTGACACACGAAATAGCCTGCAATTGTTCCTCCGGATCCGTCCCGGTTAAAAAACGCTAAAAGGCAGATTAGCTTAGTATTAAGCGTATGTGTGTTGTATCTCGTTGCTAGCCAGGCAATTTAAAATACTATAGGACAAACAAACTTACAGTTAGAATCTTAACACAATCTCCCTCAATTATTAATTGCTTTAAGGTTTCCGGAGGATCAACCAGATATTTGCTAAGATCTTTCAGAGCTTGCAAGCGAATATCTCTCGTATGACTCTATAAACGCCAGCAAATATTATAAGCGATAATAGTTGGCAAATGCTTCGATATTTATTGAAAGTCACGAGTCATAAACTTACTTCCAAATTAGATTGTAACTTTTTGATATCGTTTTGGGTAAGGTCGAACTCTGATTCTATTAAGTGTTTAAGAGACATTGTATTCCTCTATGAATTGTATACCTATCCTGGTTTTCGTCTTCTCACTTTCTCTTACCTTCTTCGTCTGTAATTAATGATTCTGATTGATGCTTAAACCTCTTCGCGGTAATCAGCTGCTCACGATGTTTTCTCCTAACTTCCGCGTCTAATTCAATTCTCTTCAGCCTTGCTTCGTCAGCACTCTTAGATATGCTATTGCTCTTATATCTTGACTTATGCACTGCTGCGGGTTGAGCAGGTTTCTCCTTAGTTGTTGACGTGGATGAGGGTTCAAAAGCGAAAGCATTCGACCAGTCGGGACTTGAGCTTGGTTTTGGAGGATCCATTTTATTTGTAAAAGAGCGAAGAATATATCGATAGCGTGACCTTTATACTCGTAAACTAATGTAATTTGATTGGTTGATTTTGGTATCACACCATGTTTAAAAATAATTGACTAGATCGTCCACACGCCGAGCGCAGAGTAAATCTAATACTAACGCTAAGGAATAATAGGCTGATGGAATTATAAATAATATAGTTGTACAGCTATTTCCGTATTTAGAGCGTAGATTTACCGTTACCCTTTTCCCAATATAGTCAACGAATTGAACTTTTCAGTGACACGCATAAAAGATATTTAATTTCCTTCAAAATTCATCATCAGATCGTCTTCAGCATATTTAATTCCTTACAATTCGAATAATAAAGTGTCCTGAGAATAGTTCATTAAAAGCATATCTGACTGGTGATTAACTGTAATCATTTGAGTTCACTTATATCTATTGATATACACGCACTTGACAAAAGTATTCACGATTAAGAATTTGAGCTTTTCTTTGTAGGCTTAAGTCTACATGCAGGATTTCTATTAAATTGTCTATAAATAGTAGATTTAGAATTTTTTCCCGAACAATAGATTCCTTCTGATTATAATTACGTATTATTTTGCACCCCACGTGCCTTACCAAAACTCCGATTTACACTTAGTGGCAGCGTACCTTCAGATACATACACTCGATTGCCTTCACACAGTAGCTTACAAGCCATGGCCACGGTGCGCTTTCAATTCTTTTCGATTTACACCTAGTGGCAGCGTACCTTCGGATATAATAACTATTCCACAAATACTTAGTGAGATACTCACCCTATTCTTCCCCGATAGGCTATTATACGTGATGCTAGGAGGGCTTGCTGGACAATAAGCTCATATCCAAGCCCTCTCATAGCATTTAGTCGCCGCCGCTGAGCCCTTAATTTAGCCAGGCCCCGACTCAGCCCAACTGGTGTTCTTCTTCCTACTCCTCTTCCTCTTCTACTTCCGCCGCGTCCACTTCCTGCGGCGCCAATTCTTCTTGATACCATAATTGCAGATATGAATATTACTATCATGCTTCATGCACTTTTATTATATTTACGAAGACACGTTAGTGAATACTGAAACAGGTAACTATAATCTATGTGATTTTTGCGAAGACTGATATTCCCATGGAAATCATCCGGGAAAATGTGTCTTTGATTACTACATACACGCTTCGAATGATAAGACTTTTGCAAAAAAAGTTTATTAAATTAGCTAAGTAATTATTTGTCACATTCTAATTCCCGGAACATGCAGTATATAATGCGCGTCATTCCGTATTATCACAAGCATCTTTGTGAACCCAAACATTCAAATTGTACGATCCTGCAGTCAAGCGCACCCTATCGAATAAACAAATGATTTGTATCTTATAATTAATTAATGTTCATTTTTTCAATGTATCGATAGAAAACTAACAAATGCGAATATCATGATATTTGACTATGACGATAAAAAATATTTTGGGGCAGCAGGGGAGTGTACGACATCATGTTAATGGAGGCACCATATCACTTGTCACATTATATTAATGTGTCCTTAAAGTCGAGACGTAGAGGTGAATAGTTGGTTGCGAACATGACATTAATCATCGCAAAATCTAACATCGTAGAAAAGGATAATGTCAGTACGTTTACATTTACTATTACATAAATATTAATGTTTCGATCTTTACGAGTATATGGGACAGACAGCAACAAAACCAAATGAACAGTTTATTTGTTGAGATAATTTGTTTTACTTAAATGTTATTATTATTATACAACAAAATGCGTTTTTTTATATAATTGTATACTAATATTATATAAAAAAACGTGATAACATATTTATTTTTATACAGTAATAGCAAATAGGGCTAGTTTTTTATGAAAATATTAATAGAAAGTAATTTATATTAAATCTACCATGGATCCCACAATTAGAAGTATTTTAAAGAAAGCTTAAGCAAACAAAATTGTTCATATTATTTTAAATTAATAATACCCAAACTCTCCAGGAATATCTAGATAAAGAAATTTTACTTGTGAATTATTGAGAAAAACGAAAACTAATAAACATAAACCCCAACTCATGGTAAACCAGAAAACTTGAAAAATTATATAACGCGTTTTAAAGTACAGGTAAAATCTGTTTAAACCGGCGCTGATTTAACCGGTTTCGGGTTTAACCGGCCGCCTCACGACTACACCACATTTTCATTAATTAAAACTTTTTATAGCTAAACAATTTTCTGAACCGGTCATTGGCTAAACCGGCCAAAAATCAGCAAACCAGTTTAAACAGGTTTTACCTGTAATATAAGTATAATTGGTTTTCCTTTGAATAATTCTAACCAAAGTTTTACTAATTTAACAATAATACATACAGTGTGTAACGAAAATAATTGCCTTCGAAAAATCGAAGATATTGTTTATAATAAACTAGAAACGCGTTGTTTATTGTCAACGCAATATTATTTACACTTAGCTACTAATCAGGTAAACGTTTTTTCACGATAAAAAACTTCGGATTGTCAGACATTCCCGAACTTACATTATCAGTAACAATGGTTAACTTGTGACTGGAGGCCCAACGCAAACAATTCTCTATTATTATTATTGGCTTAATGGCACTCAATCACCGAAGAAGATACACAAAAAACCCAATATGTCTACTTCATACAATCAAGTATAATCTTAATAAACTCCGAGATACAGAATCTGTCGAACATAGGAAGGGAAATGGTCGTCCTTCACAGGTTACACAACGATATATCGTGTACTTGGACAGCATTTGCACCGAAACGCCGCCATTACAACAAGGCGATTTGCTTCACTGACATAATGGATGAGCCCTTCTATGTAAATATATTGCAAACCCAGCTCCGACCAGCTGCTCTCAAGTATGGCAGAAACTGGCGCTTGCAACAAAATAATGATCCAAGCACACCTTGCGTGTTGCCAAGGATTTCATTGTCGAGAATGGGGTTCGGGTTATTGATTGCACCATCCAATAGCCCAGACCTTAATTCCATAGAAAACATGTGGCAATAATCAAAAACAATGTTGAAAAACGAATGTCAAAGGATATTAATAAGTTGAAGAATTTTATGGTTGAAAAATGAGATGTTCCGATTTCAATTGAAACAGTGAACGATTTAGTTTTACCAATAAAAAAAAATATGCGAGCTTGTTTTGGAAAATAACGAGTACATTATAAACTTTCTGAAACATTTCGAATTGTTTAAATATCTTGTGACATTTTTGAGTTTTGCAATTTTTTGTGATGTAATGATTTTCGTTACACACTGTATTAATGTACCAGAGTAAGAGGCAATGATTCAAGCATTGGGTGCAGAATAAAGTGTACATACTAACCTTCATTAACGGATAATATTGACAATAGAATGTACTGTATAACGAGTCTTAGGTATTTAGGCATTTCTTCGTCCGTTATTGTTCCATGTACATACACATAGTAATAAGCAATTGAACCCTGTAATTTGGGATAGAAAAGAAATGAGCAAATGTGAAAGTAAATATCACAAACACTGATCGCCTGTAAAATTACAAACTAAAACTCCTTTAAAACACGTAAAACCACATTAAACTATGTCAATTATTTCGACGTACACTTCAAAAAATCAAATCTCTGTATGTTGGTTGAATTAAAAGAAAATCGTTATAACATTTGGCGCATGACCTCAATCGGCATCATTATATTCTATATCAATGTGTTTTGTAATGCGTTTTGATAATGCAGAAGAACCAAATTAAAAAATTACTAAATTTGGTTGGAAAGTGACAGATTCATCGTGTCGTGTGATTTCTGACATCATCCAATTACCGAGTGATTATTGGTAAATTTTAATTTCAACTTGCGCTAACCCGAAAACCTGCAAACAGCGTGTTGATCGTCCGTATTGGTTGAACCAGCTGAGTTTTCTGCGTGAACAGCAAATATAAATGAAGCAATCATTTCTCCGCGATCACTTTGTCACTCCATTATCATAATCAAGTTAAAGACTTATTCCTCCTATCATAAAAAATGTCTCATAATAAACTTAGAACAGTCCTTCAGAAGGCGTTTTCGTCAGTGAAGATTCAATTACCAAAGAAGTTGTTAGACGAAAGCAGGGGTGAGTAGACATTGCACTAGTTTGTATTGAAGTTCGCCCGGTTTTGACTCGTGTGAATTGCAGTCTTCCTTTTCCGATTGCCTCAAACGTATCCCAGCAAGAATACAATTCTTTCATTGAAAACAAAGAGATAAGCGGATACAAGCTTGATTATAGGAAAGGGACCGTATACATAGTTGAAATGGCGTCGACCGAACATGAAGCCGTTATTGAGGTTGTTGGAAACGCCTTCCGTAAACTGTGTCTTCCTCTTGGTCAGCCACGTGAGAAAACTTTTTCCCAATTTACTTGATATCTCACTTTTTATTGTGTCTAGTATTTATTATTATTATATGCTTTCCAAAGTTCATGACGCACAAGATGGAATTTGCAGAGCACCAGATCTTGCTGTTTATCCACATCTGTCTCTCACCCTGGTCCACCACCCAGCGACATAATACTGATGACATTTTGAAAAGTAATGATTATAATGGTGCTCATTCATAATATGAACTTGTTAATTTTAATGCTTCCTTTTAAAAGTGCATTTTTATAATTGTCTAATGATAATGAATTTGGCATCTCTAAATTGCGTTTGTTTTGTTGTACTTGGTCACATGAATCCAATATGTGTTTGGCTATATTTTCTCCCAATTTACAAGAGTTATTGTTATTGGGACACTCTCTGGGCGCATATTGTTTGTTTTTAATATTGTCTTAATCATGAGTGGGCATAAACATGTAGGCTTAGTAGTGATTTCAGTTGCAGGTTCAGTGGCTGTATTAAGTTTAGATTTTTGAAAACTCATAGTAGTAGTAGTGATGCTGCTTCTGTCAACACTTTATCCTTAATATTAATATTAAACATCATCATTGTCTGTCTTTACTTTCTCAAATTCTTATTCTGGCAAATTTATTTGATGGAATTATTTCTACTCTGTAGGCAGAATAGCAAGCCAACAATTAAAAAAGTAAACTGAATAAAGAAGGTGAGGTATATGGTTAAAAGTCAGATTAAGATGTGAAGAGGAGGTGTAAGAGTTAGTAATTATAATAATAATAAGTAATAGAAAATAACAGTGAACAGATCTTATTAATGATTCATAAATAAAAACTGCTCATTTCAAGCTTTTAAATAATATATACTATGTGAGATTTGACACACTGTGCAATAACAGGTGATTTTATTAGTACTATCAGATTCAATGTAATATTAATATTATAGTAATAGGAAAAAAGTTCCGGCCAATTAACCAACTATTGTTACTGCGCCACTTTCGGAAAATTGCACAGAATCGGATCGAACAGATCGATCAGCTTGGACACTTCGGTAATATGGACTTGACGGATAAAGAATATACACAGAAGATAGCACGAAAAGAATGGCGAAAATTGAGGAAGAAACAACGTAAGAAAGCTGCAAGAGTTGAAGCAGCAAAACTGAGACAGAAATTGAATGAAGAAGAAGCGAAAGGTATTAATTCATATTGCATAATAAACAAAAGTGAACGATCGATTAATTTATGCACGTGCTGTATTCTGGTTGTCTTTAATACAGAATCCGATGAAGAAGCAAAAAAACTGAGGAAAGCCGAGGAAATACAACAGTAATTATTGTGCGTTGGGTCGTTAATAATAATATGCAATTGATCCACTAAATACTATACTTGCTCGTGCACTAGCAATTCATTGAGA
Source organism: Paraglomus occultum (assembly GCA_910592205.1). Lineage (NCBI taxonomy): Eukaryota > Fungi > Glomeromycota > Glomeromycetes > Paraglomerales > Paraglomeraceae > Paraglomus > Paraglomus occultum. The sequence goes on along the minus strand of CAJVPJ010000229.1, from coordinate 15,511 downwards.
ATTCTGTGGGAATACAGGGAGCGGCAGATTGAGGAAGCTAACGCCCGACGAATGGAAGAAGAGAGAAGAAAAAAGATTGTTCAGGTTAGAACTAATTGATTAACATTTTGTAGTAAGTATTTCGGTCCTGTATTATTAATTTTATGATAATACTCTTTGATATTATTAGGAGAATTGGGAGAAGGCGATAAAAAGTATAAAAGTGCAGCAGAAACCAATAACAGAGCATGATTCGAAGAAGGATAACTTGGAGGAGGTTGACATCCTTGTTTTATAATTGTTTCGTCCAATCCGTGAATAACGAAATGCTTATTACTGTACATCAGCAACATAACGTAACTCCGGACGAGACGAACTCTGTGCTTGTTACAGAATATGGCACTGACAAAGTAGTGTATCCTCATTTGATATATTACTATTGTATTCAACTTTTACATATTCTACACTTCAGTTATTCTTCTTAATTTACGACTCGCTTATATTGATGATTGAACCTTATCACCGCATCCTCCCGTTCTGTCTTTGTTTTGTTGCCTTCACGCACCAACGTCATTTACGTAGGATCCAATCAACTGCTCATTCTATTTGAAGACTGGTGCTTGTCGATATGGCGATTCATGTGCTAGAATGCATGCATATCCAGATAAAAGTGTTACCGTCTTAATTAAGAATATGTATCAGGGCATGCCTGTTAATCTGGCTGACGAAGAGAATGATGACAACTTGGAGGTAGGATTGAGAAAAAAAGATTTGGTTGGGGCGGGAAAAGGGTGTTATTTTGAGGATCAATCGTTCCGATGTGTTCTGGCGCTCTCCAACTGCAGGTGAATGGGATTATTGCCGACGTTGAGAATGAAAATATACCATTAGTTTTCGTGTCGAAGGAGTGTCTGTAGTGAATATGGATACAATGAAGCGTCTCATATCCTTGAATTTATGATCAGTTTTGAAGGGATTGTCATGTTATTTACATTTTAATTGCGATATTGGAAACGCCATTTCTTTGTATGATCGAAATGCTAGTTCAATCCTTGACCCAAGACTCAATTATTTATCAGAAATACTAAGAATACTTGAGAAGCATAAGTATATAACCTCTTCTCCAATTATTTGCAGTATGACGAGGTGGAAGCTGAGCGGCATTTTGCAGAGTTTTTTGAAGACATACATGCTGAATTACAAAAGTATGGGAAAATTGTACAATTAAAGGTAGTATGTTATGAACTTATGTAATCCAGTACCCGTACGTTGACGTTACTATTAACACATGAACATCTATCTGAAGGTGTGTAATAACTTTGAGCCTCATCTTAGAGGTAATGTTTACGTTCAGTATTCGGAAGAAAATTCTGCAGAAAAAGCGATAAGCGAGATACGGGGCAGATGGTATGCTGGGAAGCAGTTGATCGCAGAATATTGTCCGGTGAAAAAATGGAAATTTGGGATCTGCGGTACGTTATATTTACGGACTCTCTGTTGATATAGCACAGTGATTAATGTAATTTTCATTTTTAAGGATTCTATGATAAGAACAAATGCCCAAGGGGGATTCATTGTAATTTCTTACACGTATTTAAAAATCCGCAGGGCCTTTATTCCGAGGCAGATAATGGGCTTGAAAACACGAATCGTACAAGAAGTGGTAGGAACATGTAATCAACTCCTAAAATCGTAATCTTTGACTACAGACTTGTCATTCATGGACTGTGAACTCTCTTATTACTAGACTCAGAATTGTCTATAAATACAAATAACACAAAATCGGTTCAACCCACACCGTTATCAGCGACGTCTCAATCACCTCCATCTCCATCTCATACGACAACTACAGTTTCAACCAGTTCTCATTCCCGCTCTCGCTCCCCTCCTCGAGTTCGTCGAACACTCTCCAGTCAGCGGGATACGTATCACCGCAGAAGACATCACTACGAGCATCATTCTGATTATTACCATCGCCACCGACGGAACAGAAGTCGCCCTAAAGATCATGATGCTAATGATGAGGAAATATATAGTGAGAGGGACGGGGATAAGAAACGTGATAAAAATGAGAGGAACGGAAGACATATGAAAGAAACTAAGAGACAAGGGATAGAGGACAAGAAAAAAAGAAGCCGAAAAAGTAGAGGGGATAGGGTGGATGATAGTAAACGGATTGGAGATAAAAGAAGTAAAGTTGAAGGCAGAGAACGAACAAGTGGAAATTGTTTGCATGATAATAACACAAGCAAGGACAATACGTATGCACTACGTTCACCATCCCGCGCTTCTCAATCGCCTTCATATACACTCCAATCACCTCGTACTCCACATTTGTCTAGCTAATTGTTTCTGCATAAAGCCATAATCAATCCTTGACATGTACATACTAATGGTAAGTGATTTATCGTACGCGAAGAATGCTCTATAACAAATACTTATATTATAAAATAACATTGCAAAAAACCATAGAAGTCAAACACTTAATGTCAATGAACGCCATGATTTACTCTCTTTTTGAGTGAACCTCAAAATAATCACAGAAAGCTTTCAGTCTGAGGCGAAAATAAGTGAACTTGTTATATTGTTTGTTTTTTAAAAAAAATGTCTTGTAGAACGGGTTGATTCTCTGTCTTCTAGAGAAATTAAGTTAGTATACTAAATTCTGCACAAAGGGTCTTTTCTTGATAAAGTGGTGAGATGCGTTATAGGTTAACATTTAGCATTCGCTACGAATCATGCACATATTTGTATGACACGTTTTTATCAAACCGGGCGGGGCGACTTATGTAGTTCTTTCTTCTTGAATGGTATTAAACGAGTAACGTGATCTGTATGCGCGTGAAATTTGCCAAAACTAATGCATGTCAGCATGACGTCAAGTTTCCTGCAAACATTTTCCGTATAAAGCGATAACTTCTGCTTTTCATCAACCGCATTATTACAAATTCTTCCATCTTCCTTTATATTCTTACTCTACAATTACTATGTCAGTCCTATCATCTCTTCTTTGTCCTGGGATTATATCATTTAACGATCAAGAAGATGATTTGGAAATCTCTTCCAGTATTCCAGCAATAAGGTCTAGGACTGGACTGACAACATCAGCATCTACTCGTACAGTTGGAGCGACGCGTGATGAAAGCAGTTCGTTTGTTGTGGCCATCATTGAAGGAAGAGGTTATAAATAATAAATTAAATTTTGAAAACAATAAATAATGTTCTTTATTGATGGTCATCTTGCTTAAAGGTGTTGCAAGTGAGGTTGGAATGTGTTTTATTGACGTGAAGACAAGTGAATGCATATTGTCACAGGTGTGATTTTGATACATTGCAATGTTAATAAGTTGTACGCGGTTTTTGATGGCCATCATTGTTAATACATATTAGATCGCGGACTCGCAAACTTACGCAAAAACACTTCATAAAATAAGCGTATATCAACCGTATGAAGTATGTTTAATTGCACGTTAAATTTATGAACTAAAACTGCGGTATACGTCTTATAATCGTAATTAATTCCACAGATTGTTGTATCAAATACGGCAGTCGAACCGTCAAAATCCAAATTAGTTAAGATATTAGAGGAGAATGCAATAGCTACATCCATAGTTCCAATTGGAAGAAGACTTTTTAACAATGCTGTTGGTAAGATATCGAAGTTAATACTGTAATAGACGGATGGCAATATTAACAACACGCGTTATATCGTTAGGGTTAAATTATATAAAACAGGTGAGTAAGAAATATTGCACAATCAAAAGCTTAATGAATACAAACATTATTGTGTTTCAAAATTTAGTACAGCATCGAAGATGAAGCAAGCACTTTGATACTCGGACTTAGCACAAAGTAAGGAGTATTTTGATATTAATATTCAATTTGAATAACATTTGAACAAAATACATACCGTTTGTATATAGGTTTTATTGTCTTGCTGCCACCGCCGCCGCTCTGAAGTAATAACGTGTAAACTCGCATCCATTCAGTTTACTTGTCTATTAATTATTTGAATGTTCCTTTTTAGATATATTGAGAATCAGCAACATGTTTTCTTTACTAACCAATCGCTTAGATTCAGATACCGCGGTTGCGAAGGAACAATGATGATTGGTGGGCACATATATTTTGTCATTGTTACGTAATTTTGGTTTGACTAATACCGATTAAATCTATATTATAGATAGTGTAACCGCGCGAAATTTGGAACTAATCCATAACATTTCAAAAACTCATAATAATTACACTCTATATGGTAACATGCAACGAGTACTATGAATAGAATTCTTTTGCTTAAATAAGTTCGTTACCAAATTTTCTAAATTTAAATAATAGGCGTCTTGAACCACACGTGTACTTCAATGGGAGGTAATAATATCCTATGTTTATATGATACTGTTAATAATAATACAGAAGATGTTAATAATATTTTTTTATATTGAATATTACAGCTAGGTTACTACGCATTAACATTTTGCAGCCACTCACAAGTAAGTTAAAAGTCTATTGGAACGCGATATGGTTGCTGCATAAACCTAAATATTCCTTAATAGATGTTGACATCATAAATGCTCGGTTAGACTCTGTTGAAGGTAAGATGATGCATGCGTAAGCATTGACGTGTGCAAATTCTACAGTCCTATATAAACTAATATTTTCGCTTTATACAATAAATATTTATCTACGTGTTATAGAACTCATTAATAATGAGGTATAGTTGTCGTATACTAATCCATGGAAATTAACATAAATCTCATTTTAATAATGTATAATTATATGTAGGATTTATTCTTCTCCATCCAAACATGTAGGATTTGAGCAATTGATATTAATAACAAATACGAATTCACACTAACAATTGAGTATTTACAGCTCTCAAATTATTTCAGGATGTGGATCATCTTATCACAGCAGTACGTTGCGTAGCGGAACGAAACTATGATGTCTATTGTTACTGATAGTCCTCTCTTGTTCGTAGCTCATTAAAGTACCGCAGAAACAACCAGCTAAACATGCTGAACAAAATATCAATAATATAATTATACTCAAACATACAATCCAGTCAATCACATCACTACGCACGGCACTTGCTTCGTGTCAGAGTATACTCTTAACGGACACAAGACAAGTAATGTTATAGTTAATCGTATAGTGAAATACTAGCTTGCTAAATACGATATCGATATAAACCAATATTATTCATTTAGAGACTAGAAGACGAAAGACTCGGCGCAATCGAAAAAAGAATTAATTATATAATTAATGAAGACGCTACCTATCAAAAGAGCTCGCTTGGATTGAGAAATCAAAGATGTTACGCCGTAAAGGTATATTTCCTGTTTGATTTACATCATTAAACTACTTTCTAACGTCCATTTGTGAATGATAGGCAGGATTTAATGGTCTATTGGACGTCGGTGAGAATAAATTAACATCAATTGAGAGCGAGATAGACTACAGTATTTATAAATTATATTCTGACAACATTTTAGCGCGTCAAACATACAAAGAAACAACAAATGATGTCTATGAACTCGTAAATGGTTATACTGGTAATGAATCCTTTCGCACTGAATGTGACCGTTACCAATAACGATAATATGAATGTTAATGGTGTTCCAATTAGAGCAGCACAATATTCCTCTCAAAATACAGTTTAACCCATCAAGTGGGTTCTGCCTTTCTACTACAGTTAGCAACTTGGAGCATAGACAATTGCCGCTTATATTCATTAATGTTACAAAGAAAAGAAAGACATTAACCTTTACGACGCTGGAATTGGTAAGTTGTAATGTTCGGTTTGCATATAAATGGACTACTAAAAATCTTTTTAAGTAGATGAAGATGAATAGCAAGATAAATGTTTCGTTGGCAGAAGTATATACGTTGTCTGACAAGTGAGTATCGATACAGGAGGCGTTCGTTTCACCGGCAAACATTATTTCGAGGTTATCCTTTTCCGGTAGTTTTTGTCGGTGAAATGAACCGGACCCATCGATATATCTTAATTATTATACGGGATGTACACTTTACAACGACACTGACATGTACTTTAATAGAGCAATTGCCGAACTCATATCAGAAATACGTATTAACATTAATATACTCTATGAAGTTTCTGAATCCATTGCAATGTTGGATTTGATTACTTCACTTGCTCATCAATGTACTGTATCTAATAACTATTGTAAGTGTATGTCTTTAAGTCACAATTTGTTGACGACATGCTGAATTATATTAATTGAAAACCCTTGGTTTTTGCAGGTAGACCGGAATTTACCGAGATCTTAGCAATCAAATCTGGTCGCCACCCGATCTGTGAACATTTCTGCATTGATCCCTTCATTCCTAATGACACCTATGCAAATTCCACTACAAACTTTCAACTAATTACAGGACCAAATATGAGTGGAAAAAGTACATACTTGAGACAAATCGCTTTAATTTGCATCATGTCTCAGATTGGGTCATTGTACGTAGCAGTTTGATTAACCGTTCAATTGCTGCACTACTAATTAGCGGATATTTTGTTGATAGTGTTCCAGCCGAATATGCATCATTCAGAATAGTGGATCAAGTAAGTAATTTTTAAATAGAAGTTATGTTAGCATTAACGTTTACAATTAACCCAATGACGTTGTATATCTTTGTATAGTTATTCACATGTATATGTAATGAACTTAATATAGAAAACAATACGAGTACCTTTATTCTTGAAATGAGGGAGACTGCCTATATTTTACAGAATATTACTGATAAAAGTCTAGTCCTTATTGATGAACTTGGACGAGGTGGGATAAAAATGCTGATGTCTATTTTTAATAATGACAAGTTACGATTCTATGTTGCATTTAATTTCAGGAACCTCAACTCATGATGGATTGGGTATAACTTATGCTGTTTGTGAGGAACTACTGAGAAGCAATGTATTGTTCTACAACAAACCTATGCCGATGTGTTAGCTGTTATGGGTTTATCTTGATTTATAATGTTTCTACCAGGCCTTTATATTCTTTGCAACGCACTTTCATGAGCTTACAACAAGTCTCGCTATGTACGCAAACGTTGTGAATTTACATCTGGAAGTGCAGGTAAACAGAAATCAAACTGACAAAACGAATAGTTTAATTGATAAATGGCTAATAATTAATAGCTGTAATCGCAGATTGACGGAAATAGCAACGATGTAGCCATGAAGTATTTATACAAAATAAAAGACGGTAGCACCAATGAAGAACATTATGGTTAGTTAATTGAATCGCGTCCCATGTTGAGCAACATTAAAATACGTTAACTGGCGCTGAATACCTTAGAAATTCTATTTGACATGATTTTTGCTTCACATATAGGTTTGAAATTTGGTCAGTTGGTTGGTTTACCTGAGGACGTCATTCAAAGAGCATCTGAAGTATCCTACAGAGTAAGCGATTTACAAATTGTATAAACAAATTAATTGTAAGAAAGGTGCATTTGAAATTAATTATAGTTAAATTATAGCTAAAAGAACTCATAGATGCGGGTAGAGAAAGGTCTGAAACAAATAAATTACTTCAAAAGAGAAAACTTTTGCTTCAAGTAAGTTTGCATAAGAATTATCTAAACGGGGTTATTACACGACTACTTCAAATCCACCAAGCATACCATACTTATTGATGGAATGGATGCGCTATTATTATATACCAGTTGGCACAACACCTTTCAAGTATAAGGTCGTCTAGTTTGGACAAAGAAACACTGAAAGATTATTTAAGACGTATGCAAGAAGAATTTATTGAAAAAATGGAAATTTTGATAGAATGCGATATATAATCCAAAATAGTTGTCTTAGGCAATAAAACTGAAACGTTCAATCTTTCTTAGTATACGTAATAAATCAAACTTTGTGTCTTTCCGAGATATTGGGGAATTGTTGCTTTATGATTGGCCAATGAAGGCAATTTGTAATACAGAAAATACAGTTTATGTATTAGTATTATCGGTTTTACGAGAAATTCATCATACAAATTGCGCGGGGATGAGCATTCTGTTGACAATTACGGTGCTTAAGTTCGTGAGAAATTTTCATTAAAGCAACGGCGAACGTGTGCCATGGACATCAATAACAAATTTTGCTAAGAATATAATGCGATGTACTGGTTGATGTTCGTTTAGTGTTGATTTTCATTTTAGCTTTTCTCGGAATCGCGTACCCGAAAATGAAACTCGACGATCTCTGTTGTACAGTATATCGGAAGTAAGAAGGAAATAGGAAAATTTTAAACGCCACGAAGAAGAGTATAATCGAATGGATGAAATCTTGTAACAAATTGGCTAATTACGCGATAACGGTACAAAGTTTTTAATAGTATATCGGTTGTAGTACCAAGTTATTGATTGCCATGGCAAGAACACTATCAAAGAACCTAAAACAGAAGTAAAGCAGCAGTGTGCCACTTCTATAAACCCCTATTACTATTATTACTGTAATTTCAGCATTGATTTCGACGTATCAAGTTTTCGGAGCATTAACTCCGCCTTATCGCTCACACTTTATTGTTCTCACTACTACAAAAATGGAGATATTTGCTGCCAACGACAAAACGTAAAAGCGTGATACAGCATGAGAAAGGCGCTTACTCAGTTTGAGCCTTGAGCAATCTAGAGAAACGATTTACAATGGATAGAGATATACGAATAGTTGTTGCTATCGGTACGTCTGTCTTATTAAGTGGTTGTCAATTCAACAAGATACTGAGTTCGTTCTTAATTCTTTATTCATTTCTCGTATAGACTTTGGGACGACCTTCTCAGGTATTTTCGGCATTCAGTAATCTAGACTTAAGTTTGTTCAAATAGTTCTGACGCCTTCTCAAATGGCACCTCACTATTAACAGGATTTGCATATGCAAACAAAGTAAACCCAGAGATTGTTACAAATGACAGCTGGTAATTGACATTGCTGTTTTATATTTTGCATCACACGTCATTAACGCTGTGCGTATTACGCACGTTTTGTTTTATTATAGGCCTGAACAGACCGGTGTTTTTAAAACGAACACTGTCCTTCAATACGATGAGAATTGGAACGTAACTAAATGGTAATCTGCCATTTAAAACTAATTGACTCTTCAGTCTTCACTTGTGCATAACTTTATAATCTCTTGCATGCCAACTCTTTTCGTTTATAGGGGATATCCAGCATTAGCACAAGAGCCAGTGAAAAAACTAAGGAAACGGGATGCGAATAATGCACACCATGCCAAACCAGTTGAATTGTTCAAGCTTTATCTTGCGTCTGATGCAGGAGGAGAAATGCCTCCTTTACCCCCAGGATTAGACTTTAAGAGAGCGATAACAGACTATCTTGGTGAAATGGCTAAAGTATGGCTAACGTGTAGATTTGATTCAAAATAATGCATTTAATTGAATGAATCTGTTATTGTTATTAGTTGATAAAAGAGACATTGGCTTCTCGGTGGCCAGGAATTAGATTTCCACAACAAGTCAGGTTGAGTGATTACATTAGCTAGAGAACATTCGTAGAGTGTTTGTTCATACATGTTTGTTAACAAGCGAGTCAACTAATATAATTTATTTTATATTTATACCAGAGTTGTGTTGACAGTGCCTGCAGAATGGACAGGTATATTACTTATGCTTCTTGAAAATACTATAAAACTTTCTATCTCACCCTGTTGATATGTTTTAGAGGAGGCAAAAGCAGTTATGAGAGCTTGTGCCTTTCACGCTGGACTTATAGAAACGCTACGATCAGATTTATTGGAATTTACGACCGAGCCTGAGGCTGCTGCAATACATTGTATCTCTATTCTCAAAGAGCACGAGTTAATGCCAGGAGGTAAGCGCGGTTACGGAATTTGCTATTTGTTTCAATGTCTATATTAACAGTATATTCTACTTGTAGCGTCCTTTATGATTGTTGATTGTGGTGGTGGAACGGTAGACCTGACTACTAGACGATTATTGCCAGATAATCAACTTGGAGAAATAACAGAAAGATCAGGAGAATTGTGTGGCAGTTCTTTTGTTGATAGAGAATTTCTAAAATTTCTAGGCCGCAAACTTGGATTCGAGGCCATGAATCAGCTTAAAACGAATCATTACGGTCAATTGCAATATTTGGTACAACAGTTTTGTACCAAAGTCAAGTTCTCATTCAACGGAAACCCAAGCGAATTCAGAACTAAAGAATTGGACATTGAGCGTGTGTGTCCAGCTGTGATGCAATACATGACTGAAAAAGCGCATGCAGAATTAGATGACGTCGATTGGATCGTGGAAATGACCTATGACGACGTAAAGAAGATGTTCGACCCAGTGGTGAACAAGATTATTACGTTGATTGACAGACAACTGAATGCATCGGATACTCCGTGTAGTTGTATGTTTCTTGTTGGCGGTTTCGGCGAATCGCAATATTTGCAGGCGCGTGTTAGAGCAACATTTGGAAGATTGGTTCCAGTGATTGCTGTTCCTAAACATCCAATAGCAGCTGTTGTTCGCGGTGCTTTGTCATATGGTATGCATATTTGAACATTTCCGATACATAATCTTTGTGTTCGTGAATAGAATTATGCATGGTTATTAATGAAACTTCGTTTCTCAAACATAGGTCTCAATATGTCTACTGTCAAGACGCGTGTTTTGAAATGGAGCTACGGTGTGGAAGTCAGTGCTCGTTGGGAGCCTGGTGATCCACCCGAGCGTAGGACTCCACAAGGCCGGCTATTCAAGTTTCATCAACTGGCTCGCCGTGGTACCGAAGTCGCTGTCAATCAAAAATTTCAATACACAGCTGGACCTGTGAATCCGAATCAGACAGACATGAATTTCAATATATATGTTACTCCTGCTCTGACTGCAAAGTATTGTGATGAAAATGGCATGCGGATGTTGGGCAAGATGAAGATTGACCTGCCAGATCCCCATCTGGGTAAAGATCGATTAATACAGTTCACCTTGACGTTTGGAGCAATGGAAGTCAAGGCAACCGCACAGAATATCAGAAACGGACAAATTTACCAGACGACTTTCGATCTCGAGTTTTAATTTAACTCATTTATTGTATAATAGCCAACCAATGAGAAATAATAGACAACCAAACCAGTAACAACGAATGCGTGCTATTTGCAAAATATGAAATTTTTTAATATATATAATATATAACATATACATTATAGTATTAATCTAAACTTTGTTTCATATGTTTTCCCATTGCCTTTATTACGTGCTATTGCTTTCGTTTCCATCCGTCCAAACGTTAGCGTAAAGTCAACACTCCTGTTAAGTCCAAGATGAACGTCTGGCAATTCCTACAAAAAGAAAAGGATGTGCAATAAAGTGAATCTCCTGTTCATTGTTTTAATATCAATTGTAATAAACCCTGTTGACTCTAACAACTTTTTATTATCAAGACCATTCCTCTAAACTCCCTTATTTCACCGGCTCTCAATTAAACACTCAAGCTCCCTCATCAACTTACAATAGTCATTGATCCAAAGTGCTCCATTTCGTCATCATCACAGTATTTTCCATCTTCATTTGGTGTTGTGTAAATATGGAAATCCATTTCAGTCTGCTCCGGATAAGATGGATGCACGCCTTGGAAAAAACTGGCATCAACCGGGACTTCAGTTCCCCGTTTTACTATCCTCTTGAAGTACTTAATGCGTCCCGTTTCAGTTTTACGTTCGATTGGATCACCTTTCTTCCACCTGGTAGCAAGACGCAAGCCGTACGTGCGCTTAAGCACGCGTGTCTCTATTGTAGCCATATTCATTCCTACATTCAAAATCATGCAACGATTATTATATTGATAATCAAACGTGTCGAATACAGTCTGATTTGACGATGTAGGCATATTCGATCTTGTTTTCTTGTTTACCATATAATACAGCCCCACGTACTACAGCCGCTATTGGGTCAGATGGTATAGCTATGATTGGCACCCGCGCATCAAACTTTTGCTTTACTCTTTTAAACAGATATTTAGATTCCGAAAATCCGCCAACCATAAACATCGCAGAAATATTATTTTTAGCAGCCGATAATTGATTCTCAATCAAAGTGATAATTTTTTCTACGACTGGGTCGAAGAATCCTTTGACTGTATTATGATCCAATTGAATCATCCACTCTTGCTCTTCCATGCTATCTCTCATATCCCCAGTCACATACTGTTTTAATACTGGGCAAACCTCTTCGAGATCTATCTCTTTAGTTCCAAAACCATTATTCCCATCGAATTCTAATTTGACGATTGCACAGAATTCTTGCACTAGATATTGTAATTGAGCATAATGTTTCTCTTCCAACATTCTCATTGCTGCTGACCCTATTTGTTTCTCGAGATATTTGAGAAATTCCTTGTCTACATATGATCCGCCGCAGAAATCGCCTGTTCTCTCTGTTAGTTCAGTTAATTTGTTGTTCTCTTTCAGTATACGAACTGTCAAATCCACCGTTCCTCCCCCGCAATCGACAATTAAAAAGGAATCTGTGATATCAATAACATGAGGAAAATCATTAAGACCAGTAGAATGTCTGGAAAAACAGAAGCTGTATGCTGAATCCTTTGCTTTCTACTAACTGGATACGTGAGGGCAATAACGGACCAAATATTTTATTACTTACTTTCTTTTTGAAGTGAATGTTCCTTGAGCACTTTAATACAATATATTGCGGCTGCTTCGGCTGGAATAATTAAGACATAGTTGATAATCAACATTCTAATCATGTTATCAGGAGAGCCATAACAGTTTCAAAAACACTATGGGAATAACATAAAAAAGTATGTAACAAAGTCTCAATACAAACAAGTCTCGTACGTTCAGGGGTAAATTCCAAATGTTCTGAATTCATAGTGTCAATAAGACCCGCTTCGTATGCACACGTTCTCAATGTATATCTCGCCTTTTCATTATACTCTGCAGGTACTGTCATCACTTTCAACACATGCCTGTCAAACTCAAGACCCGGCCACCTGGTTTTGAGCGTATCTTTTATAAGCTTAGATTAATAAAAGCCCACATTATTTAGAGCAGGTAGAAGTAGAGTAAAACTGTCATCAGAATATACATTATAGATAAAAACCCATGATACCTTTGACAATTGACGCAGATAGTCCGTTATTGCTTTCCTGAAATCTAATCCGATTGGCAATGGAGGCTTCTTGGAGTGTTCTATTTCGCCAAGATGTAACTTAAACAATTCAACTGGTTTTGTCTCAACGGCAGCAGCAGAGTTTTTCTTTCTTTTAGGCCTCGAGGCCAGAGCCGGGGCGCCCCATTTGGTTACATTCCATTTCTCATCATACTGTAAAGCGGTGTTAGTCTTTAGATGACCTTTGCGATCCGGCCTAAAGAAATTATAACAATCTAAGTGCGAAAAGATTTACGTCTCGCTACAAAACTGCAACAAAACAATTCTAAAATACCATGTCTCGTGCGTTTCGATTATACCCGGATTTGCTTTATTGGCAAGTGCAAAACCTGGTTACAGATGAAAATCAGATATTAGAATCATATCAAATAGCTGCCTATAAAATAGTCAACAATATTGACCCGAAAATGTTGTTCCAAAATCTAAATCAATTGAAAACATTGAAAGCGTATAATTATCAGTAACGATATAAATAATTACATCGATAGAAGCCGCAAATATTGAAAACATACCGATTCCTACTACTACGCGAATGTCTTTCTCGGCCAAATTTGGGGTGGTGAATGTGCTCATGTCTGCTGTAACAGAGATTAACTTCAATTAACGACAGAGGAAAGCTATCGATTTACGTGATTTTATAACACATTGAGAAATGGACGGAGCATGTATTCCGATAATTATAATATACACCGAATTGTTTATATGTACGCAAGCATGCGCAGCTGCGCTTGGTGTCACATGCGCCATACCTCCGATTTATGTGGGACATGTATTAGTAATGACCAGGTAACACAAGATTTTGTAAATCATACGTCAAATTCCGCACGCAAAAATTTACTAATGTAATTGTACTTCATGCACTAATTAAACTTGCTCGCAATACCAATTTTACGTATAGTGTTGTAACTTGTGTTGATTAACATTTATTTTCTCTGCTTAACCAAATAATTGAAGTCAGTCTAACAGTTTCGCCGATTTTGTCTTCTACGTTTGATCATTTGTGAAAGTCGAAATCAACTACACGGTTTCGGAAAATGGCATTGAGAAATTATTGACGGATGAAACAGTTGCCCTATGTTAAACTCAAATACGGCGCTAACAAATTGTGTTTAGAATGGTTTGATATATGTATGTTCAAAGTTTCATTCAATTCGGATGAGAAATAAATTTAACGCAATCTTAGTCAATCGAAAAATAATCCCTGCAATACGTAAATGTAAAGCTTTCGCGTTTATTGTTAACATAGTCTCCTTCAACATCTATACATTTTTGCAACCTTTTATGCCAACTTTCAAAAGACTTTATGATATTCCTCTTGTGAAATACTATCAATAATTGCCTGAACGGCTTGAAATAGTAATAAAGCCAAACTGCAAAAACTTTTTGATTCACAAAATTCACAAAGATCAGCTGCATATTATAAATCAGAAAATTGATGAAGTGATCAATTTATGGAGCTGAAAAAAAACCTAAGTCTACCAGACAAATTGGCCAACGTGACTATCCATCAGAAACCGAATAAGCTTTAAAATATTATTTGACAAAAGGCTCAAATTGGACTCGAATTTTTTATTTAATCAAATGGTAATTGAAATATGCAAGCTATGCAAAGGAAAAGGCATTGCAGCCTCCATGTTGAAAATTTTTTACAAATGAAAAATAAATCTGAGGAAGAGAACACTAGAAGCTATCAAAGAATGAATTAATAAAATAAAAAAATAGATGATAGTGACAATATAATATTATCAACAATAGTAGTAGTAAAGAAGATAATGAATTTTAAAAATTTGTACTAGAGTGACCAAACTAATAGGTTATACTTATCAATGACTTTGGGTCCGAGTATTTTCTCCCATGCAATCACTCTGGTGCTTTACGTTATTTATATTTCAAGATTGCGCATTCAATAATCGAAATAATAAAATTTATGCTTATGAAAAAATTGAAATATTTTTGCTTTTATATTTAATTTCAATTGTGTCAGAGCTCAGTGGATGTGCTTAATATTAAGCAGTCTTCAATTTTTCATTCGGTCAACGGAGGCCTTTTACATTAACTGCTTTGTCTTTACCTTTCTTCAAGTTTTCGGTTTTTCTTGGTTCGTCATAAGTTTGGATTAATCTTCGTTTATTGTTTATTATTTTTCGTTCTTCTTATTCTTGGTAAATTTCATAAGTGAATTTTTTCCCTTGATCTAGATATTCCTGGTATTATTGATTTTAAAAACATAGGGAGCAATTTTTTCTCCTTGAGCTTTTTTTAGCATGTTTCTAATAGTGCTGTAATTCTTGGGTTCCATGGTGGATTTAATGTAAATTAGTTTTATATTAATATTTTATATATAGTAATAGTAATAGACATAATCTTATAT